>VMDR010004780.1:38814-57086 GCA_007922815.1 Macrotus californicus
CCCCCCCCCCCCCCAGCACACACACACTTCAGAGCTGCTTGGACAAAAGAGTCCGTCCTTCTCAGCAGCCTCTCAGCCCTGCTTGGGACGTGTCCCTTTCCTCCTCCCCCTCCCGTCCCTTGCCTGTCAAGCACCTCTCAGCAGGGACACCACACACATGCCCAGGCACATGTGTGCACACACTTGCAGCCACATGCTCACACACACAGACATGTAGCCACATACACTGGTGAACACAGCCATCCCTGCAGCCTCATCTACAGAAACACCTCCACGTTCAGAGAGACATTCTCACACGTCCATGTGCACATTCACACACAAAGGGACTGGGACGGAGAGGGACTCATGGCATCGAGGGATGAAGCTCAGCGAGCTGGGCACATGGGCTCTACAGAGATTCACGGGAGCTCCATTGCCTTCCTCCACACACCTCAACATACACACACACACACATGTCCCCCCCACGCAGAGCACCATGCCCCCTCCTCCCCTCCTGTGGAGACACACACCACACACAGCCCCCGCAGAACCTCCCGCCCCCTGCCAGACACAGACACTGCTAAACCCCAGCACCGAGACAAACCCGATTCCCCCACGCAGGAAAACGTGCCCCTCCGCCATACCTTCACCCCTGACACACACAGCTCCTCCCAAGCCCCTCCAAATAGAGACCCCCAAACAGACACACACAGAGAGGCACACATTTCCCACCATCTCCCCGGCCCAGCCGCAATGCTAGGGCTTAAGGTCCACTGGCTTAGAGCCCCAGGAATCCCTGCTGCACCCCAGGCCTCTAGGCCCCCACTCCCCAGCCACTGCACCACCCCGGCTTGCCCCCCCGCCCCCCCCTCACCGGTCCATACCTGTTCATACCAGTCCCGGTTGGTACAGGTACACTCAGGCCACCAGCTGGGGCCGCTGCCGTTGAGTTTGGGGGTGCTCTTCCCTGGGACTGGCTTAGGGGGCACTGGCCCCACATCCCGGCCGGTGGGGATGAGCTTGGCCTTGGTGCGGGGGGTTGGGGTGGCCCCCGCCTGCGAAGGCAGGGTCTGCGAGCTGTAGCCCCCATAAGCTGTGCTGGCTCCATTGCCCCCACCTGGCCCGTAGGGGTCGGGCACCTGCCAGTCCCCGTAGCCCGGAGGCTCGAGGCGCCGCAGGGCGGCCAGGCGGGTCACCTCGTAGCACTCGGGGCACTTACAGCAGTGCTGGTGCTTGTGCATGGCACTGCCCCCCGCGGCCCGGACCCCCCAGCCAACGCCGGTTTCCACGCCGCCACCGCCGCCGCCACCACCGCCGGGCTCCCGGGCACACTCACACTGCTCGGACCAGGAAGGGGGGGGCACCCGTGGGGGCGCCCGGGCGGAGCGGGGCCTGGGGCCGGGCGGGCGTCCCGGGGCCTCTGCCCCGACGCTGCCCCGCACCCACGGCTCCCCCTCCAGCACTGGCGGCTCCGTGTCGCCCGTCGTGGCTCCTGGGCCTAGGCCCAGCGGCAAAGAAGAAGCGGGAGTCTGGGCAGAGGCTGGGTGCTGCGAGGACCGCTCCTGCACTGGTCCCCAGGATGAATCTGAGTGGAGTCGAGAGCATCTCTCCCTGGCTCTCTTCTCAGTTGATTCCAGCCAATCAGCGTGCAGAGTCAGGCAGCGGCAGCGGCAGCGGCAGGAATGCTAAACAGCGGCTCCTTAAAGGAACAGAGGCATTGGCGCCCCCAGGCGCAGCCCCAGCTCCCCACATATCCGGGGCGCTGCCAACCCTAGGGCGGGGGCAGAGCACTTGGGCCACAGGTGAGCTCAGCCCCTGATTTCGTGTCCCAATATCCCCAACTTCAGCGCATCCTCCGCCCACTCCACCCCACCCCACTTCCAAGAGGGAGTTGCAGGAAGATGCTCAATGGGTCCCCGGGCTTGCTCACAGCTGGGGCCACCAGAAGTAAAGACTTCAGGCAGCAGAACGGACTGAAGGGACGCTGGGGAAGTGCTTTCTCCTAACAGGGATCCGGGCAGAGGGTAGCTTATGAGGCCACTCTCCTGTCAGTGCCTCTTCCTCGGAACTATTGTTCTCTCAACCTCTAGGCCCTGAAATGCCTGAAACCTCCCACTTGATCCGCTTCCATTACCGGTGAGCGACTTACTCCTGGAACAGGACGGGGGGGAAAGCTCAAAGTTCTTGTCCCTGGATCACAGACTCCTGTGTTCTCCACCCAACTTCCACATAGTTATAATGGAGGAAAGAGCTTCAGAGCACCAAGAGGAAAGCAAGTCCAGGTCAGGAGGAAAAGCAAGAAGAGATTTGAAGTCAGAGAAAGCATTAGGGGTGTGGAGGGGGTCTGAAGAACTTGAAAATCTCCTTAGCCTCTCCTGGCTCAGCCTGCTGGGGCAGGGAGGCAGGATGACATGGCCGAAAGACTCTATCTTGTTGCTGCTCTTGTTTTGTCATTAGCTACCAATTATCGAGTCTTTACAAAGTCCTAAGTGCTTCACATGCAAACAAAAACCCTACCAAGGTGCTATGATTATTATCTTAATTTGACCAATGACAAATTGAGGCTCAGGGGTGTTGATATAGCTAGGGACCATAGTTGAAAGTGACAGAATCAGGGTGCAAGACCTGGCCATTTGCCTCCAGAGTCCATGCTCTGAACCACTCTAGTACAACAGGCCTATTCTAAGTTCTGCAGAACTGAGATCTCAGTTCAACAGATAATCATTGCACACTTGCTCTGGGCATGACCTTGACCTAGGTCCTGAAGATACAGAAATTCATTCTTAATTCAGCAAATGATCCTTGAGCACCTCCTATGTGCCAGGCACAGTTCTAGGAAATAGGGATAAAGCAGAAAACAGACCAAAACAAAATACACCCCAAAATCTCTGTCCTTGGGGAGCTTACATTGTAGTGAGAGCACACAGACAAAAACTAGCCCAGTAACTAAATACATTATATGCTACATATGATGACAAGTGTTGTGAAAAAAAAGAAAAAGTGGAGCAGAGAAAGGGAGATTTGGGAGTGCTAGAGAGACAGCGGGTTGGGACCATTTTTCTTCGAGTTTTTTATGTGTTTTTAATATGAAAATGTTCAAAAATACAGAAAAACGGAAAGAATTTTACAGGAGACAAACACCCAATTGCCGCCTAGATTCTTATTAACATTTTACCACACTTGCTGAATCACATACTATCCTCCACATGTCCTCACCAACATTTTAAAAAAGATTTTATTTATTTCTTTTTAGAGAGAGGGGAAGGGAGGGAGAAAGAGGGAGAGAAACATCACTGTGTGGTTGCCTCTCATGTGGCCCCCACTGGGGGCCTGGCCCGCAACCCAGACATGTGCCCTGGCTGGGAATCGAACCAGAGACCCTTTGGTTCACAGCCTGCGCTCAATCCACTGAGCTACACCAGCCAGCGCATCTCTCCAACTTTTTTTAAAAATGAAAACTTGCAAACATACAGACATGTGGAAAGAACAGTACAATGAGCACCTATGTATCTTCCTCAGGGAGTCAACAACTGGGAGTATCTTGTGATATTTGCTCTATCAGTCTACTCCACTTTTTTCTGAAGCATGCAATTGGAAGTTACAGATTTCACTTCACTTGTCTGAATACTCCAGCAGGCATCTTGTAGGAATGGAGACCTCCTCCTATATAACCACAATATTATTATACAATCAAAAAAATTAACAATATTTCATATCATTTAATATCACCTAATACCACCAGTTCTGGATTCAAATTTCCCCCAATTTGCCTTTTATACTTTTTTAAAAAGATTTTATTTCTTTATTTTTAGAGAGAGGGGAAGGGAGGGGAAAAGAGAGGGAGAGAAACATCTGATGTGTGGGAGAGATATCCATCGGTTGCCTCTCGCATGCACCCAACTGGGGACCCAAAGGGCAACCCAGGCATGTGCCCTGACTGGGAATAGAACCAACAACCACTCGGTTTGCAGGCCAGCACTCAAGCTCCTGAGCCACACCAGCCAGGGCTGCCTTTTATACATTTTAACATCAAGAATCTAATCACGGTTCTCATACTGCATTTGTGTTGTTAGCCACTTTTAATGTAGAACAGCAGCAATCTCTTTTAAAAAATCTTTTTACTTCTAAATAATTATAGATTTACAAGGAAGTGGCATAGATAATAGATAGTACAGAGAGGGCCTGTGGACACTTCATCCAGCTTCCTTCAATGATTACATCGTACATGATTATAGCACAATATCAAAACCAGGAAATTGACCCTGATACAATGAGTGTACAGTCCCATGCCATTTTACCACATGTGGAGATTCATGTAACAATCACTGCAATCAAGATACAGGACTGTTTTGTCCCCACAAAGGTCTAGTAGTGTCATCATTTCATCAGGTTGAGGAAAGTGTAGAGACCTTATCTCTCTTCAAGTCCCCTTCCCCTGTCCCATTATATTTCTTCTACATACAGTGAACTCCACATCAGATGATGTCACACGCATTGCTTCAACCATCAAACATACGTTAGACAACTCAATAGGAGAAAGTCTATGCACTTACATTTTTCCTCATTCTATCAATCCTTCCTTCCTGATGTTCCAAGATTTCTTCTGTTGTCATTTCCTTTCTGTTTTGAGAAGTGCCTTTAACCATTTCTTAGGGTGGGTCTGCTGGCGACATCTTCTCTTAGCTTTCCTTCTTCTGAGGGCATCTTGAATTCCCTCTCATTTCTGAAGGATATATTCACCGGACCTAGCATTCAAGGTCGGCAGCTCTTTTACTAATTTGTGCCACTTCCTTCTGGCTTCCATGGTTTCTGGTGAGAAATCCACTGACACTGAATTGTTTTCCCCCTGTAGGTAAGGTGTTTTGTCTTTCTTGCTGCTTTAGAGATTTTCTCTTGGTCTTGTTTTCAATTGTTTGATTGTAATGTGTGTTGGCATGAGCTTCTTTGAGTTTATCCAGATTGGGATTTGTTCAGCTTCTTGAACCTGTAGGCTTATGTCTTTTGCCAAATTTGGGAAATTTTCAGTTATTATTTCTTGAGAACTCTTTCTGCTTTCTCTTCTCCTGGGATTCCGATGACACAAATGTTAGGTCTTTTCTGATAGCCCCACATGTCTCTGAGGCTCTGTTCATTTTTGATTTTAGTCTACTTTCCTGCTGTTGTTCAGAATGGGTAATTTCTAATGTTCTATTTTCAAGTTCACTGATTCTTTCCTCTGTCCTCGTCCATCTTGCTGATGAGCCCATCCAATGAAAGTTGTAGTTTGGTTATTGTATTCTTCTGTTCTAAAATTTCTATTATGATTTTTCATTACATCTCCTGTTTCTTTGCTGAGAGTTTCTATTTTTTTCCTCATTTGTTTCAACCTTGTTTGTTACTGTTCATTGAAGCATTTTCTTAAAAAAAATTTTGAAGCATTTTTTTAATGTTGGCCACTTTAGAATCCTTGTCAGATCATTTAAAGCTCTCCATCATCTTAGGGTTGCCATCTGCTGATTATTTCTCATCCAACTTGAGAGTCTCCTGGTTCCTGTTATGACAAGTGATTTTTTTATTGCATTCTAGACAATTCTGGATATTATGTTATGAGACTCTGGAACTTTTTTAAACATTTGTTTTTTGATAGATTTCTTCTCAATCTGTTGCCATCAGTGGAAGGGGCCATTGTGTGGTTACTGCCAGGTAGGGACAGAGTTCAAGTTTCCCTCTCAGCACCAGTTGATACTCCAAACAGAGGCTCCTCCTTCCTCCTTGGCAGGGAGTTGTAGCTCTCCACTGACACCTCCGTGTCTGGAAGAGGTTGAAGTGGCTCCTCCCTGATCTCCAGGGGACTTCCACTGACCACATTGGGGGTGGGGGTGGGGGTGGTAGAAGTGTGGGGGGGTGGGGAGGAGGGATATGGCAGGAACAAAAGTATTCATGCTCCACTAGGCCTCCTCTGGCACTCTGACACCACCTGGTGGGGAGGGGAATCCTTGTACCTTGTCGGGGTGGAAGCCCAGGCTCCCTACTTGGTCTTCTCTGGCCCCACCCCAGAGTGTGTGGGGGAACCTGATGAGAGTAAAAGTCTGAGTTTCTACTTGGCTTTTGCTGGTGTGGGTGGGGCTGCAGTTTTTTGGTTTTTTTTTTGTGTGTGTGATGTTTGGTTGCAGTAGAATGGTTATTGCCTAAGAGTTTTTCTCTCTGGCTATGCTGCCCATTTCCTGGTCTTTTGGCTAGAGATAATAGGCTTTTGTTGAGGCTTTTAAAAAAAGATTTTACTTATTTATTTACTTATAGAGAGAAGGGAAGGGAAGGGAGGGAGAAAGAGAGGGAGAGAAACATCAATGTGTGGTTGCCTCTTGCACCGGAGAACCTGGCTTACAACCCAGGCCTGTGCCCTGACTAGGAATGAACCAGCGACCCTTTGGTTCACAGGCCAGTGCTCAATCCACTAAGCCACACCAGCCAGAGCTGTTGAGGCTTTTTTTTTTGGTCTGTGCCCACTGGCATTTCCAGGCTGCTAACTTCTCTGACATATATGAGATACATGAGGCAACAAGAAAACCCAGGGAACTGACCACTGTGAGTTCAGGTCACTGGAGTTCCTACTCAGTCTGCCCTTTTCTCCTTCTTTCAAAGTCTTATGCTTGTTTCACATATCGTGTCCAGGGTTTTAGCAGGAGGGATAGGGAGAAGTGTGCCTACTCCAGCTGGGTCCAGAACTAGAAGTTTCACCTTTTTTCTTTTAATTAATGACATTGACTTTTTGTAGAGTACAAATCAGTTGTTCTGTAGAATATCCCACATTCTGGATTGGTCTGTTATTCCCCGCCCCCCACCATGGTGTCATTTATCTTGCTCCTCTATACCCTGTATTTACTGTGAAGTAGAAATTAGAAGAGGGGTGATCTCAGATAGGTTGATCAAAGTAGGGCTTATGGACAAAGTGACATTTGAGCAAAGACTTGAGGGAGATGAGGAAGTGAGCCATGCTGAAGAGTAAACCTAGCCAGGAAACAGCTAGTGCAAAGGTCCTGGGTAAGGAGTGCACCTGGCTTGTTCAAGGAACAGCAAAGGGAACCAAGTGGCTGGAACAGAGTGAGGGAGGGGGAGAGAACTAGGAGCTGAGATCAGAGGTTTAGTAGGGGACCAGACTATGTAGGGCCTGCGGGTCATTGTAAGAATTTTGGCTTTACTCTAAAAGGGATGGGGAGCCATAGGACAGTTTTGTGCAGAGAACTGACGGAATATGATTTGGGTTTAGCAGGATTGCTCTGGCTTCTGTGTGGATAATAGGCCATAGCAGACAAGGATAGGAACAGGGAGACCGGTCAGGAGACCACTGCAGTGATCCAGATGACAGGTGATGGTGGTTTGGATCATGATGGTAGCACTGGGAGTGATGAGAAGTGGTTGAATTCTGGGTGCATTTTGCACATATGTGTATGCATATGTACATGTACACACATACAAGGCCTGTCTGGAAAAAGTCCAGCCATAGTTAATATAATGACAATGGTTTGTGCAACATTGATGTAACCTGGCAGCCAAGGAGAGTGAACTGGAATGCACATGTGTGAACAATGACGACTTCACTGTACTAGTCAGTTGGGGCATAGATGCCACTGAGTAAGCATGTGTACTATGTGGCCATTGCATTCAAAGTGACTGAGTAGAGCAATGAATCTGCATCAAGTTTTGCATTAAGCTTGAACATTCCTCCGCAGAAACTATTCAGATGATTCAGAAGACCGTAGCTATGAGCAAGTAGTGATTGGCAGCTTCATCACGACAACGCGCCCACTCATGCATCACGTCTCGTGCACTTTTTTGGCAAAACATCAAATCACCCAGGTGACTCAGCCCCCCTACAGCCCAGATTTGGCACCCTGTAACTTCTGGCTTTTTTCAAAACTAAAATCACCTTTGAAAAGGAAGACATTTTAGACAGTTGATGAGATTCAGGAAAATACAACGAGGCAGCTGATGGCAATTGGGAGACCTGTGTGAGGTTCCAAGGTGCCTACTTTGAAGGGGACTGAGGTGTCATTGTCCTATGCACAATGTTTCTTGTATCTTGTATCTTCTTCAATAAATGTCTCAATTTTTCATGTTACATGGCTGGATACCTTCTGGACAGATCTCGCATATATTTAATCTTCACCTGAGGATATGTTCTTTAAGGTGATTTGAGAGAGAGATAAAGAAAGAGAGAGAGAGAGAGAGAGAGATCAATGTGAGAAAGAAATATTGATTGGTTGCTTTCCATATATGCCCCGACAGAGGATCAAACCCGCAACTCTTTGGTGCATGGGATGATGCTCCAACCAACTGCACCACCTGAGCAAGGCAAATTCTAGGTGTATTTTGAAGGGAGTCAACAGGATTTGCTGATGAATTGGACATGAGGTGTGGCTCCAAGGTTTCTCATCAGAGCAACTGGAAAGATTAAATTACCATCGACTGAGATGAGGACAGCTTTAGGAGGAATCATTTTGGGAGAAAAGAGCAGGTGTTCAGATTTGGATATGTTGATTTTAAGATGTCTATTAGACACCCAAGTGAAGATGAATAGTAAACAGGCCCTGCTGCTGAGGGGCTCAAAGTTAGAGAAATAAAAATAGGGAAGCCGCCCTGGCTGGTATAGCTCAGTGGATTGAGTGCCGGCCTGAAAAGCAAGGGGTCGCAGTTCGATTCCCAGTCAGGGCATGTGCCTGGGCTGTGGGCCAGGTCCCCAGTGGGGGGCGTGCAGGAGGCAACCACACATTGATGTTTCTCTCCCTCTCTTTCTCCCTCCCTTCTCCTCTCTCTAAAAATAAATAAATGAAATCTTATTTTAAAAAAAAGAAATATGGAAACTGATTGTTTCAATACCTGTGAAAAGTGCTATCTCAGAGGGGTGTACAGAAAAGCAAGTTATCAACTCTACTTGTGGGGGGAGGATACAAGAAAAGTTTTGCAAAAGACACGACAGTATAGTTTGATCCTGAAGGGTGAAGAGGTGCTCATTAGGTAGAGAAAAGAGAGGGTGTCTTGTTTTCTATAGTCTTGGACACTGGCACGCAGTTGTTGCTCAGTGAGACCCAACCTAGTCACCAGCTGTGTGACTTTGGATGTTACTGCACTTCTCTGAGCTTCAGTTTATCTGTGAAATAGAAATAATCATAGGGGTTTTGTAAGGATTACATGTAAAACACTCAACATACCACCTGGTACATAGTGGGTTAGGGTTTATTATTATTGTTGGATGAACAAATGAATGAATATCTTCTTTTATGACCAAGTCTACGCTAAACTGGTAACCCTGGAGCTTAAAGTCTTTTTTATGCTCAGCAGTTTGTCAATATAGACTGCTAGACTCTTTTTCTACTTACTAAAAATGGTTCAGGAGGAAAAAATCCCTATATAAAGCCCGGGCCCTCTGAACTGCTCTGATTGAGCAATAAGCATTCCTGAGCTTGGAGTAAATGGAGAGGGTCAAACTATTCTCCCCACACCCCATCCCTATTGACTGGTTTTCTCTCTCTCCCTCTCTCATCTTTTCATTTTTATGAATCTGAGTAAAATCCCTTGAGATCCATAGTGAGCTTCTCCCCACTCCCCAGCCTCTGAGACTCAGACTGGACTGGGTTGGCAAGCTTGAAATGCTTCAACACTTGAAAATCCTTCCCAACTGCTGAGCCTGAGGCCCCAGGAAGACAGGCGCCCCCTACAGGTCGAAAGAAGCCCCGTGCCCTGGCAGGCACTGTGGTTGCTAGGCAACCGAAAGGCTTGCTCAGACAGAGGCAATGGATGAGTACGGGAAGGGATTGGGGAGGAGGAGGGAGACCATTTCTCAACCCATCCACCGTCTCTCCGGCACCCTGAGTACATTAATGGAATTGGGGCAGCACAGCCCGCTGCTGTCAGAATACCTGGGCTTATTCTTCAAAGTAGAGTGAAGAATTTCTTCATTGGGTGGCTCCAGTCCTTGTATGTGGAGAAACAATCACCTTTGCCCCAAAGCCATCTGGTTTCACCTGGGAGCCAGAGTCTGGGGGTGCTGAATGCAGAAGTTTCTGGTTTGCAAGGAGGAAGCATTGCTGTGGGTGCGCCTCCCTGGTCTGTGGGAATTCTAGCAAGTTGGGTGTAGGTGGGAAAAATTGGGGTGATTAGTACAGTAAGGTATCAAGATTTCCCCACTATTCCCAATGTATAAATTAGGGAACTGCTACTTTAGCTCATTAAAATAAAGTCCTTGTAGGAACGCCAATATACACGGTCTGGCATGAATAACACCCCTTTTTATTACAAACTCTTTTATTACAAAATCATAAGCATGTAATTCTGTAACATGACAGTATCACACTCAAGCACACCATAGGACGTTTTAGGTGAAATGTTCAAATTAAAACTATAAATTGTTACACCCATATTATTATTACCCTACCAACCACACCCAAGCAGGCCTTACTTCTGCCGGACCCTGTATAAAGGATCATTCCCACCTTGGTGGACATAAGTTTCTCATTAGCTTTCCTGAATTCATTTTCTCTATGGAATAGAGAGAGACCCTGAGGTCTGTTGACCCCTGTGAGTAGGGACAGAGCCTAATAAGAGGGGACAAAATAAAAAGAAGAATGCGAGGGTGCTCAACAAAGAATTAGGCAGCTTCTTACTACTGTGTCTGGTTTGGGGCTAGCAAATTCCTGGCTCTGTGCCCTCCCTCTCTGTTCTGACCATGCTGCACACCCTACCTTGTGAGAGCCTTTGAGGACCAGAAATCCAGAGCTTTTTCTCCCAGTAACCTAGCACTCTGGCTCAGGAGTAGGTCTAGGCAGGCCAAGGCGGTGCTGGCAATAACCCCTCCGCTTGGGATTCGTTTCTTCACTCTCACCTAGTAAAACAGGAGCATCATTGCAGTAGAGCCCAACCTATGCAGGTTTAGTGGAGAGCTGTGCCCAGGAGTCTCATGGTGGGCTTTCCCTCAAGAGCTGCACGGTAGAGATATCACCCTAAGAAACTGGCACCCAGAGAGGTAATGGTCCAGCCACTGCCCCAGGCCACTACACCTGCACAGGGCATGATGGCAGGAGGAGGCTTCTGGTTCCGTGTGCTTCCAAACTGAACTGGGTAGGGACTCTGCCTCAGCTCTATTAACAGTCCCCTAGTCCAGTCTGGTTGCCCCAAACCCAGATGCCAGAAGTTGTGAGTCAGCAGCTAAAAATAACTGAGAGCAATGACACCTGAACCCCAATGAGCTGCTCCCCCTGTCCCTCTGCCCTCAAGTTTTTGTCCGTTTCAGTCTCCAGTCCAGGGTCTCACAGAGCGCAAATGTGCTATAAAATCCTCCTGGGAAGATAGTAAGGCTCAGGGATGAGTACCCAAGGCTAGGGGCTAGGGGTCAGGGGTTGGAGCTGGGTCCTGCATTCTGTCAGGGGTATAGACGCTGGGGTAGGAGGACTACAGCTGAGAGCTTGGGAACTGGCGGTTGAGGAGGCTGGAGACCCTGGAGGTAGTCAGGGTTAGGTCAGAAAGCGAGGGGAAGAAGAGGCTGCAGGGCAATGAGGCTGGACGACTGAGAGGGGACAGAAAAGTCGGGATGGGGATAGGAGGGGAAAGTCGGGATGGGGTACATGCTCAGAGGTGAGAGCGGGCAGTACCTGACAGGCTGGGCGCCCCAGAGCTGAGGCAGTGAGTCGGCCTGACTGTGGGGCAGGATCGCGAACAGGCAAAACTAAGAACGTACAGTCCAGAAAGGTAGCGTGTGAAAGAGACCTGCCGGGTAGCAGGAGGCGTGAACCCTGGGAAGACCCGACCCGCAACGGCCCCGGCGCGCTTCCGGAACGCCTCTGCCAGTCGGCGCGCCGCACGCCGTGCCCCGCCCCGCCCACCGAACCAGCTGCAGGCCAGGTATGTTGGTGCCGACCACTGCCTGTGTGTGCATGTGCGCGGGTGCATGTGCATGTGTGTGCAGGGAGGCGGGGCAGCGAGAGGGGAAGAGGAGGGGTCCCCCAGGAGGGGGGAGGGAACACAAGTTCAAACTCGCCTCCGTCAATCTCAATCAAAAGACCGGAAGTGGCCGGGGCATTGTGGGAATTGTAGTTCCCGGGGCTTTCCTGAGACCGAGTAGGGGCTTGTTCCCAGATTTTAGTGCTGCCAGGTCCCAGTCTGGCGAGAGGGGAGGAATGGGGAACTGAACCTCCTGAACTCTCCAGAGCCTTAATTCAATTTGCCTTCATGTGGAGACACGAACTTGGGTGAATGTTATGCAGTGGGGGACTGCACAACAATTGTGAAAAGTCAGCCGCCGATTTCCCTCCTTTTCCCTTTTTTGCCTTCGCCCCACTCCCTTCTACCAGACTCTATCCTACGCCAGCTCCACGCTAGTCACCTGAACCGTTTAGCTCAGGCAAACACACTGGGAAACTTGCTCCTCCAGGGAAAGGCAGGCCGGGGAACCAGACGCTGCGCGAAGCCCAGAGAAGCGAAAACTTGTGGAAACTGGACCATACCATCAGGGTCCGGAATCAAGGAGACAGGTTCCCAACCGGCAGGGGAAACAGGGGACATTCAGCAAACGTGTCACGGGGATGACCGACGCGGCCCTCCTCTTGGGACAGGTGACCACAAGGTGGAGCTAGAAAGCAACTCTGCATAGCGCGCCTTGGGGCATCTGGACCGCCTCCCAGGGCAACAGCTCTCCAGCTTCCCCCTGGCAGCCCTGCATTGCCTCAAGTGCTCCTACTCCCGCTTCCAACCAATATACCTCCCTGTCACGTTACATACAACCCCAGGTGGAGGGTGCATCCTCTGCCCAGCCCCAGTGCTGAAAAGATGAGACTGGCCAAATGGATATAAAATTTATTCAGAGACAGGATTGAGAAGAAACCGGAACCAATGACTCTTGAAGAAAAAGGCTGTGCGCAGCAAAAAGCCACCTGTAGACACATGGCTAGATGGGCTCTTTAGCTTCCAGCCTTTAGGTAGCAAAGCAGCTGAATTGCAGGTGTCGAGGGAGATGGTGAATGGAGTGGGATTGGTGTCTTCATCATCTCCCAGTTCTCTGAGAAGGCCGTTCCGTCAGTCACTGTTCCAAACTGTCCCACACCCGACACACCCAGGGCCTTCTACACACGAACATGTGCACACAAGTCTGAAATATGATGTTGGCAATCTCCTCTGTTCTAGAACATTTTACTTTGGGAGAAATTTTTCATGACTCACTGTCTTCCACCACCACCTCAGGTCAAAATCTGAAGGGGAGCATATTCCACGGGCAAGTCCACCATTGGGGCCGAGAGTGCTCATAGTTCAAAACCTCCTGTTGGCAAAGTTCGCCTCACCCTGACACTATCAACTCTCCACCTCAGCCTTCTTCCCTTCCTTGCTGTTGGCAGATGTAAACAGCTGGTGGGGGCCTAGGGCAGGGCATTCACTCCCTTCTGACATTGTTGATCTTGGTTAGCAGCACAGCTGTTTCTAAGCCTGGAGAGGGGAGGGGGCACGGCGGGGATGAGTAAGGGGAAGGCTAGCAGACAAGAAAACTGAGGCGGGGGAAGAAAGTTCTTACCAGTTCGCTCTCTCTTCTCAGTGCATCTCCTACAGGGAGAGAAGCTTCCCATTGTGAGTTCAGCCAGGTTTAACCACAACCTTTTGACCCTGGGTTTCCTCCCCAAGATGCTTTTTGCAGGTTCAAACCAATCTGATGTCCAAGGAAGAGTCTAAGAATCTCAAAGGAACCAAACACACCTGACCCCAAACCCCAGGCAGCATATATGAGTCTCAATCAGTCCTATCACCAGAAAGCTGAGGCCCAAAGCACTCACCCACGGAGGATGAAGTGACACAAAATCAGCAGGGCGGAGACACAGTCGATGAGGATCCACACCATTAGGTAGGTTTGAGGGGCCTATGGGAATAAGAATAGGCCCCTGTCGGTGGCCAGAGCCCCAAAGGTAGTATATGGGGGGAAAGTAAGGAAGAGAGGGACAGGGTTAAGGGGAAGCAAGGACTGGTGACACTCTCGGAGCCCTTACAATAAGCCAGACGGGGTAACGCATCTGCTGCAGCAGCTGGCAGTCGTTGGTGGTGACCGAATTCACCCCTGCACACCAGAGGAGGGAGAAGAGCCAAGGCTTGTTCACTACAAATAGGTTCACTGAGACGTTATCCTCATGCAGTGCCCTAAGGAGGTGAAAAGGAAACAGGGAACATGCAGACTCACAGAGTACAAGGCGTGGGAGTCAGCCCCTGTCTGGCTTGAATCTACAGTGTCACTGCCAAGGAGCTATCCGTTCCACCTTTGCTTGGCAGCCCCTGACCAAAAGTGATTTTCTTTGCAGAGTGCAATTCTGTCCTTTGGTGGATTCCTAGCTTCGCTTTCTGGGGCCACCCGACTGTGTCTCTCCTCTTTGTCCCCTGATAGCCCTTCAGAAGTCTGAGGATCAGTAACCATGTCCCCCTGCGTCTTCTCTTTTGTAGGCCCAACAGCCACGGTCCCTTCACCTGGGGCTTGGAACCTGGCTTATCATTCCCTGCACCACATAAACTCCTTTCATCTGCTCTGACTCCAGTTTGTCAATGTTCCTTTTGAAGAATGGGGTCTGCAGCTGCACACGATATCCAGGTGGCATGCACAAGCTTTGAGGAGAGCAAAACTCTTCCTGCCTTCAGGCCTGTGTGAAGGTGGCGCAGGCCAGGGTAGTTTCAGCAATGTGATGTGGCACCGATGGCTCGTTATGCACACTGTTCTGTCAAAGTCCTCGTCTGTTCCCATATTCCTGCTGATGCCAGTGTCTCTTCTCTTGTCTTCGTGCAACTGAGCTTCTTTTGGGCCCCAAATATAGGTCTTTACATCTATCCCTGTTGCATTTCATCTCAGTACATTTGGTCCATCATCTCAGAGTGCTTAGACCTTTCGGGGCCTTCATTTCGTCATCAGTGTGATCATTACCAATTCAGATCTTTGAAAAATGTGATCAGCCTTGGCTGGTGTGGCTCAGTGGATTGAGCGCCTGCCTGTGAACCAAAAGGTTCCTGATTTGATTCCCAGTCAGGGCACATGCCTGGGCTGCAGGCCTGGACCCCAGTAGGGGGTGTGTGAGAGGCAACCACACATTGATGTTTCTCTCCCTTTCTCCCTCCCTTCCCCTCTGCCTAAAAATAAATAAATAAAATCTTTAAAAAAATAAAAATGTGATTAGCAGTCGATGCTGACGAGGACAAGACTAAGGTGAGGGCCAAACCCAATGTCATATCTCCCTCCTTGGTGACAAGGTCCTTGACATACTTATGATAACTGGGCTTTTATTCGGTCCACATGTTTTCTATCTGACCACAAGAACATTAGAAGAGATCTCGGCAGTGGAATGGTTTGAGGTTCATCATATTTACTGGCTGGGTCAGCTTTTGGGGCCCAGGTCACATCTGTAACACTCTCACCCCTCTCCCCTGCATCCATCCTCTCTTGTACTTATCTCTTTGGTGTAGAATGAAAGCTAAAATCCTTCTCATGGCCTCCAAGGTCCTACCCAATTTGGCCCCTGCCTGCCTTTCCAGTCTCGCTTCCCCCGCGCTCATCAGGCTGCTGTTCCTGCTCTTCTGCAGCTCTTCTCGTCATTTGCTCCCGTGACCCATCAGGTCTCAGCCCAGACACCACTTCTTTAACCGTTATTCCTAATGTGTTATTCCTGTTCCTATCCCTAGCCCCTCACCCCCAAGCCCAATTGCTCTCCCCGCATCTTAGCCTCTTCATATCAGTTATTGGTGTGCAATATGCATATATTTTGTTCAGTGGTTTATGGTCTTTCTCTTTTACTTGTATGTCCAAAGCTTGCAACAAATCGTGCCCGACACATAGCAAGTATGTGATAAACACTTGCTGTATGACTGAATGAATGAGTGGTCTTTGCCCCCTCTGCATTGGTTCTTCCCCGCCATTAGCCACATTTGATCCCCATAGTTCCTTGCCTCGGGCACTCACTTCATATCCAACTGTGGCAGGTCTTGATAGAGGAGGTTGAGAAACAGGGGCCTCTCAGTTGTGTTGACTCTCTGCTGTCCATATACCTGGCGCATTCCGGGTGCCCGTTGTTGGACAATAGCCCGATCATCATCTGGGAGCCAAAGGACCTGTGGTTCAGGGAGGATGAACATAAAGCTGGGGAAGGCCTGGGGATTCCAAGGGCAGGGGCAGAGCATACAGGTTTGACCACAGGATGGGGTACATGAGCTGGGGTGGGGCCCTGGGGCAGGAGCAGCTCAAGATTATCACTGTGGCCCAGGGAAGGCAGGGGGAGTGGGGGCAGATGGTGAAGGGCACGTGGGATCCTGGCAACATCACCGTGGCTAGAGACACCCTTGAATCCAGCACAGTCTCCAACGTCTGGTTCACAAAAGTGTCATAATATGTGTGGTTCCGTGGGGGGCGGCGCAAGTCAAACATAATGGAGAGATTGAGGGCTGTAGCTTCCTTCAACAGCTCTTTCAATGTTGGTATTCTCTGATTCTCAGCCTCTTGCCGATCAGGGCCTGACAGCTTCTTGGCCTCCCAGAAGGGTGGCCTCTATAAGAACAAGAAAATGATTTAAGACCAGAAGAAGCCTATAGGCCATTCCCCCATCCTCATCCTCTTACTCACTCCCCAACTTGGTGTCCAGCCTCTGAGCCAGGATTTTTCTTTCCTCAAACTATGGCTTTTCCCAGACCCTCTAATACCTTAATCTGTGACCCCAACCTCCTACTCGCCCAGTTTCTTAACTTCCTCTCTCCCACTACACTTTCTCTTTAGTTTCATGGAGTCCTCTGGGATCTTGACCCCTTGGTTTCCTCCCAATCCATCAGCAGCTTTTTGGCTGCTCCTACATCCGCTACCCATGGCGCCTCCACAGCCTGAACTACTCTTCCATGGCACCTTCAACAACTTTCCTGACCCACCTGTCCTGCAGATCCCAAACTCTGATATAATTCTGCAATTGCCTGCCTCCTGCACCCCTGGCAGGGCAGCAGAGCAGACCACATGGACTGCTAACACTGCAGTCCTGTTTTCGCTCTAGTGCCACTTAACCATCCTTTTACTTGTCCTTGATTTCCTCCCTCCCCCAGTTCTTCTAGAGGCTCTGCCAACCTGGGCTAACCTCCTCTCCTCCCCTTGTAATCAACAAATGACCTTACCTCAGAATCACTGACCTAGAAAGAGCAAACTATCTAACATTTACTAAGTATTTACTGTGTACTAGGCAGTGTTAGAAGTACTTTATACACCAGGACCTGTCTGGAGGGCAGGTGAAAATTTCCTCTCTGACTGATGCAAGATGAGATGGACAAGAAGCACTCTGGAATGTCATAGTAAGGACTTCCAAATATCTATTTCTTCAGAAAAGCAACAAGAGCACTGTGCCCCCCCCAAAATGTCAAAATTATGTTTGACTTCTTGAGTATAATGTATGATAGGAATGACATCTTTAAAGTTATGGAGAAACAATCTTAACATTGAATTTAGTATCCAGTGAAAATATCTTTTTCAAAATGACCCAAGCTCATTGTAGGAGGCAAGCATTATCCTAATTCCAAAACCAGATAAAGACACTACAAAGAAAGAAAATTAGAGACCAATATTCCTGATGAACATAGATGCTAAAATCCTCAACAAAATATTAGCAAACTGGATCCAACAATACATTAAAAAGATCATACATCATGATCAGGTGCGATTTATTCCAGGGATGCAAGGTTGATACAATATCCACATATCAATAAATGTGATATATCACATAAACAAAATGTGGATAAAAGTCACATGATCATATCAATAGATGTAGAAAAAACATTTGATAAAATCCAGCACCCATTTATGATAAAAACTCTCAGCAAAGTGGAAACAGAGGGAACATACCACAACATAATAAAGGCTCTATATAAAAAAACCTACAGCCAACATCATACTCAATGGGCAAAAACTATAAGCGTTTCCCTTAAGATCAGGAACAAGACAGGGATGTCTGCTTTCACCTCTCTTATTCAACATAGAATTGGAAGTCCTAGCCACAGCAATCAGACAAGAAGAAGAAATAAAAGGCATCCAAATTGGAAAGGAGGAAGCAAAACTGTCACTATTTGCAGATGGCATGATACTGTATAGAGAGAATCCTAAAGATTCCATCAAAAACTACTAGAACTGATCAATGAATTCAGTAAGGTAGCAGAATACAAAATAAATATCCAGAAATTAATTGCATTTTAATACACCCATAATGAATCATCAGAAAGGAAAACTAAGAAAACATTCACATTTACACAATGGAATTCTATGCAGCAGAGAGAAAGAAGGA
>VMDR010004781.1:0-56969 GCA_007922815.1 Macrotus californicus
ATTGAGGGCAGTTAACGAATTCATTTTCAATCTCTTATTGAAATATCACACAATGTCCCTTTTTTGCTTCATTATGACAGATGGTTTTCTTTAATGAAAATTTTAAATTTTAAACATGCCATGAAGAACTTTAAGTTAGATACACAAAAGGGAAAAATCTGAGAAAGGCATACATAACTTTTAGTTATCTTTTTCTGACATCTCAAGGTTATGTTTGGTATCATTCTACAGGAGTATTACAAATGTAATCAAAACAGTTTAGAAAATAGCCTAGATAGAATTTCTTTTACAAGGCTATTGAATATATTTATCTTGTATCTCCAGCTCCTAGACCAACATCATGGGACACAGGAGTTAGTCCACAAATAATTAATTGAATGCTCCTCGTAAATGTTCCTGCCACTCAGTAAGGTTGGGACACAGCCGTTTGCAAATGCGCTCACGAAACTGCTCTTATCCTGATCACCGCATCACTGCCGAGCCCAAGTCTTCATATCCAGGAAAGGTGGCCACCCTGGGATCTTCCGAGGCCGACTTCGTTCAGAAACGGTTCTCCAAAACTGAGACTGGCCCTCACTTCCTCAATCATCAATTCCCTTGAAGATGCCTTCACATTGATCTTCTTAGGTCTTTGCTTTTGATGAACCCCTGGAACATTTACTTGTCCTTTAAGAACTCTGCAGGCTTCTTGCGATCTCAAAAATTCCATAGTAAAACATGTGAGATAAAAGACTCCAAAAAATCAGCTTTGGCTTGCAGCAATTATGAGCCCTGATAGAGACCGGTCATCAGCGGGTTCTCACAGCCTGCTCCAAAATTAAAGCTAGCAATCCCTCTCAGGCCAACCCCTGTCGCCGCCTCGAACCGCTAACTTCAACCCAACACACACGCGCACAGGCCTGTGAGCAAGTGTGAGCAACAAGAGGGTGGAGGCCAGGACTCTCGTCTCCCATCCTGCACTTTTATTAACGACAGGTTAATCACAGGGGCTCGATTCCCGGGGATATCAGGCATCACCGAGGGCAGAAGTGCCCACTGAGAATAGGATTAAATGAAATCTGGGGTACTGAATAAAACCCTGGTCAAATCATTGCTCCAGTTCAACTTAGAGAACGAGGTAGTCAGATTTACACCCTGTACGCTGAACAGTGTTCGGCTCCCTTCCAAATGACCAGTCTATGGACAATGTGGGCACTGATGAGCAGCCTGGAGTCCTGACCCGAAGGCCGGGTCTCTACACAACCACCTGCAGTGAAGCCCACCACACACAGCTCCTCCACAGCTCTCCAGTGTCTTGTTCCTACTTACCAAGAGAGCCAGGGGTCATTCAAATTAGAGAAACGAAGTGAAGCTTCAGGAAACACAAAGAAGATAGTCACACAAGAAAGAAAAATTAAGAGAACAAAGAGATGATAAAGGAAGCAAGGAAAATTTTCTAAAATGCTCAGCAATATAAAAGATGTGGCATCACGAAATAAGACGAGCACGTTATCAAAGAGACATTCAAGCAACAAAAAAGAGCACTTAGACACTAAAATTACATCCACAAAACAGAAAATTCAATAGAAAAATTGGCAAAAAGCTGAGAAAAACCTCCTATAAAGTAAAGGGTGGATGGACTGGGAGAGACAAAAAATGAAAAATAGTGCAAAGAAGGTAAGAAAAATTAGATAATCAATTCAGCTTCTGAGTAAGAGTTCCATGAGAAAAAACAAGGGAAGTGAAAATATCAAATAAACAACAGAGGAACATTTCCCAGCATGGAGAGACATGAATTTCTAGGCTAAAATGGTCCACTGAGCACCTACTCCAACAAATTAAAACAGACCTACATCAAAGGAAATCACTGTGAAATTTCAGAACACTGTAGACAAAGAAGGGCCCTAAAGTTTTCTAGAGGAAAAATGAACAAGTTTTACAGAAAGTATCAGTAGTGAGAATGTACTGGATTTCACAGCTACAGCACTAAAAGCTAAAAAAACAAAGAATAACATCTCCAAACTTCTTAGGTTAAATTATCTCCAATTTAGGGAATTATATATCAAGCTGATATAAATTAACAGCCACAAGCCTAGAAAACCAATAGCTAGACTGAAAGAGGAGAATAAGATCTAGGACATATGTCCCCAGAGGGAGAAAGAAAATAACCATGTTTGAACATATCAAGAGTGGTTTTATACTTCAGTCTGAGAACTTCACAATTAATTAGTGACAGGAATGTAGAAAGCTAACAAGGGAAAACAAAGCCCAGTGTAAACTCTAGGAAAGCCAGAAAGTTATAGGAGAAAGAGAATAAAATCACAGAATTGTTTAAGGCTCAGCTGTGAATAATATTTGTGTGGTCATAACTGTAAACATTAAATATTAAGAGTCTGAGGTAAAGAAAGTAGGAGAGGGTGAGCAGTGTGTACTCTGAACCTCCACAGGAAAAAGAATACTAAACCTCTATAGAAAAAGTCAGTAAAAAGTATTTAAACCTAAAAAATATAAGAAAGTATAAATAACGGAAATATATACAATAAAGTAAAAACACTTCAAAACAAAAAGAGCTCAAATGCATAGAAGGTGTTGCTCGTGGGGGTCAAAAGCGAAAGTGGGGTGGGTAAGGGGGGTTTGAGGGGATAGCAAAGGGTCTAGGCAGGAGACTAACGTGTTTTGTTACCATTCATAAAACTATTTAACTTTGTAACAATGTAGACATTTTATTTTACTAAAAATAAAAATTAAATTTGAGAAACAAGGGAGGATGGCAAGCAATTAATTCCCATTGCTTGAACTGTTAGGGTCTTTAATCTCAAAATAATCACCATAACTTAACAGACAAGAGAGAAATTAGAAATTGGCTGACCACCGTCTCTTAATCGTAAATAAAGAGCTATGGACTTCAAACCAAGCTGAGAAGCTATAAGCAACAGAATTACTCTATAAGAATGAAATATGAAGTCTCCTTTGTCCTAACTCCTTGGGTACTCAGGATGTCTCATGAGTGAGTTTTCCAGATGAGAAACACTAACTCTATTACCTCTTTCATTCATACTTGCCATTGGTGAAGCCAATGGTATGGATGTTTACGTTTGTTTTATTTTTCCAGTGACTCCTTGATGTCATACCTCCTTCGGTGCCTAGCACAGAGCTGAACATAAAAGACGCATGTTCAATAAATGAATCCATATCATGGTTGCCTGTTGCTTAAATGGGCCATAGTTGGTTGTTCCAGAGAAGGTTTGATTGTGAACACCCATTATTCATACTGCAGTATGTCAGTCATTCCTTTGGCAATACTGAATGGCTCAGGCTGACATGCTTTGTGTGTTCTTGAGCCTGCTTCTCATAAGTCTTCCACCCACTCAAGTTACTGCATCTTCTTACTATCGGTATACCTATACGTAGCAGTCATGTTTCCTTGATTTGAATCTAAATCTAGGAGTCCTGATAAATGTAGTAGAAAGCTAGAAAGTTAAGAATATATGGACTCTTTCTGAAGACAGGGTTAAGGGCTTACCTATGAGTCCAGGATACACATTTCAGTGCCTGGACTTCGGGATATGCATATTGGCTATCCAGAGGCTTCTTTCCCTTAATGCTTCCTTCTTCATGTTCCAAAGAATAAAGGTTGCCAGATAAATGTCTTTCAGATTAATGAAGTGTCACCATTATGATCATTAGCAGCAACCATTATTTAAATATACTAAATTTTATGGCCCCACCTTTGTGGTGAATTGACAGGTTTAAGATTAACTCTATACAATAGAAAGTAAAATCTATATAAACCAATTTGTTTTTTAAAATTCTACTTTTCTCAAAATCAAGATCTATTAGACTTTGCTTTCATAGGAGGTAAAATGGCTAAGCAATCAGGCATGGCATTTCTAACTCAGTTACAACTCATGGTGATCCTGAACTCTCAGAAAATAAAAAATAAGTGGGAAAAAATGTTATTCTAATTATAATCAATACTTAAAAGCAACACTAATTACACATCTCTTCACAGCGAACTTTAAAAGAAAAAGAGGAAAATGGCAAAATATTACTGACCTTACTATGTGCCAGACAGTTGTATAAATTGCCTCATTTCCTCCTCACTAATAATCCTATTAGGTGGGTGCTATTCTCTTTGTTTCAAAGATAAATAAACTCAGTGTTGGAGAGATTCATTAACTGGTTCAAGGTCACTGGAAACAGAAGAGCCGCCTTTTAAAATGCAAATTTGAAGTCAAGTTCTGTGGAGAGCTCCCTCTAGTACCCAAGGACTCTGCGACAGGAAAGGAGGTACTACGTTAAGAAAGTGAGATCATTTGTAATTGAAACTCAAATCAAAGAGCTTGTATAGGATTTATATCTTCTCATGCCCATGACAGCAGTTCTTTAAGGTTACCATATCGTATCCTGAATCTAATTCCCACATAGTAACTGCAGCTTAACTGGTGATTGGTAGCCGCATCCATAGCCAGAACGCACACTCACGGTTGAAAGATGAATACAAAAGTTATTAGAAAAGCAGTCAATCACAACCATTTCCACCCCTTTGCCAGTCTGATAAAAACAATGCACGCAACGTGTGACAGGCAGGACAAACTTCAGATTCTGCTATCCACAGTCAGAAAGATTTTTAAAAGGCACAGAAATCAAGGTATGAATATCATGGGCAAGGATGCACGAAGACAAAACCGTGTCTAGAAAACTATTTTCTCACATGATAAATGAAATCACTGGGGGAAAACCTTCGATGTTCACTTCCTCACATGAACCCATCCCATCCTCCTTTGCAAGGTTTGTAACTCGCCTTTCCCCTTTTCCTGGCCCTTCTCCCTTGGTGTGTAGCTACATACGCCCTGGAGCCTTCCTGCAGCCTAACACCTCTTCCCTTCATTTCGGTCAAGTCTCCTGGGTTATCAGTCCTTCCCCCATCCTTGATTCTTACAACTTGAACTCCACCATCCAATTGAAATGACTATAAGATCACCACTCTCCTCCAAAATAAATCCAATCTCTACTTGAGTCTCATCTCCTTATACCCCTAATTACCTTGAATATTGCTAGCCTCTTTCTGATTGCACTACTTGTTTTAAAATCTGAACAAATATATGCTCATTAGAAAAGTCAGACAATATAAAAATCATCTTCACCTTAAACAGTGAAAGAGATTTTTTAAAAGAAAATTGAGATTATACTTATAAATAACATTTGTTTCCAACTTTGTTTTTAACTTAACATTATTGTCCTTCTCTAACCCAGGTGCTCACATCACTAGGCTCTGCCTCCCTCCTTTGGTTCACTATTGCTTTCTGAATTATGGACAAGATACCATTCCAGTTACTACATAAATACACCACCATAAATACTTTTGGGTGTGATAAAGACTCCACGATGTACTGGTTGTAATTCATGGTGTTTTCTCTGAATGGAAAGAGGATAAAAATACAGACTACTACTGCCTCTCAGTCTTCTTGGCCTCTTTAGCTGAGCTTCCTCCTGCCTCCGCCCAAACATGTGACACATAAACCACCTCATCCACCCTTCTGTGCGGAGCTCAATCCTTCCTATGAGCCTGCTCAGCCCTCACTTTGGGAAGAATTCTCCCACTGCTCCTGGTGCCCAGATAATCCTTCTCCTGCCTCTGAAATCTTAGCTACACATTTGGCTCTAGACGCTACCAGGTGTCCCAGTTATCTTCTCATTCTCAGGTACACAGTGACTCTCTGAGGTCAAGGTATCGTATTTTCAAGTCTTTCTTTCTTGGCTTACAGCACACTCTGCGGCTAACAGATTGCGTGGATGTTCAGTAAGTGCCATCGTTGGTTCTCCCTCTTCCACAAAACCCATTACATCTCTACCCTGTACCTTCTCTGCACTGCAAATTCTTTTACCCTCTCTCTGGTCCTGTAGTCATCCATCTAGGACATTAGTTTTCAAACTCGTTGGATTGAAGCCATAATAAGGGACATGTTTTCCATCACAACCTGGTCAAGAAAAGTTTCACAAAACAATACTCACCCTTACTACGTAAGACATACTCTTTTCTATTCCATTCTGTCCATTTTCCCTCCTTTTTTCCTTTCTCCTTTTCAATGCTGGCTGAAGCCAACTAAACAGATTTCACGACCCACAGCTAACATATACTGACCTTCAAGTTAAGATACTAGAATACCCAAAGTTTTTGGAAAACCTACTGTGTGTAAAACTGAAGTTACCCATCTTTCATCCAAGGTAACCCCTTTTCTCAGTCCCCATCACACTGACAGGACCACAGTGACTTCATTCCCTCGAGTTGGTAACTTAAATGTTTTCTCTCTCAGTCCATTTTGGACCTCGCAACTTATTCTGCTGGCTGATTTGTCATCTCTAACATCTCAGCTGTGTGCCTTTTATATCCTTATCCAAAGCCATTACAAGTGTATCTTTCCAAGACTATCTGCTTTATAAAACATATCACAGTTAAATTTCTTTAACAAGCTCCTCTGCTACAGAAAATGTGACTTTATAAGTCTTTTTAACTATGTGTCTACTAATAAAAGGTATAGCTGTGAAGTATTTTGGTTTGCAATCCATTTCACATATATTATTTTATTTGATTCTCAGATTCAAATGAGGAAATTACAGTTCCAAAAGAGATTAAGTACCTTATATAAATTCACTTGGCTAGTTAGTAGCACAGCCAAACCTTGAACTCAAATCTTTTTAATCCAGGCCCAACAGTACCCTTCCCCTGCATACAAGTCTTTCTACCACATAAAGCAAGAGACTGTCATTGGACTTTGCTGGCTTCCAAACCAGTTTTAACTTGTTCCCTTATCTCCCAGTCTCTGGGTTCTCCATCATCTAGTCCATCTTAGATAATGTAACAAACATCCTTTAACTAACCTACTACTTTGTCCAGCCAGTGTTGTGACTGCTACATAAAACCAAAATTCCCTTTAACTACTGCAGTAATCTCTACCAATTTGCTCCTGCTTTTCTCTCTGCTAACTCATGACTGGCACCATGCACAGAGCCTAGCATAGCAGATGTTCAGTGGCTATCACTCACCACACTTGTAAATGTTTTTAAAAAGTGATTCCTCTAACATTTACAGCCACACCCCTTGCCTTTGTCTAGCATTTCAGACTTTAATAAGACCTGCCTCAAAAGACCAGTCTGCTTTCACTGCTCTTCAATACCAATGGGCTCATCTGTTACCCAGCTAGACTCATCTCTTCCCGCAGAGAAACAGGTCCTTCGTCTCCCTGTCTGTCGCATGTCCCTGAGGTCCAGATCAAGCACCAGCTCTTCCACACCTTTTCTCAGACGTTGAAACCAACCAAGATGATCTCTGCCTCTCTAAACAACTTTCACAATTGATACCTGCCTCCTTCTTTTAGGTACTTATTCATATAGTACCTCTCATGATGTCCTAGCTCTCTGAACTAAGTGAGTGTTTTCTCCCCAACCCTCTGAGTGCCTCCACAGGACCAGTATAGGAGTCTTAACTTCATTTTCCCCTGTTAGCCTCCAACATAGAACCAGGCACATCATATTCATAGTACAACTGTTGAATAAACTTTTCAAAATTAATCTCTATTCAAGATGAACTTTTTAAAAGAACATATTGAGAACCTATTACATATTATCTGTTTTACATATGTGATTTTATTTAAGCTCACCAAAACCCAAAGGGAGCGTCATGATCCCCATATTGCAGACTGGGATGCAGGCTCAGAAGTGCAGCAACTTGCAGAATATCAGTTACAGTGGGTGGGCTCAAGCCAGTCCTGTCAGACCCCAAAGCTCTTGATATTGCCCCTCCACCCTGCACTCCCGCTCACTTTGGTTGGACTCAGTTCAAAAGCCAAGCATACTCACATTTGCTTACCATGTCTTCTGAAGCTCTATGTATTCAAATCATTCTCACGCTAGAAAAGGAGGAATTGCAGCCAACTAATAGAAGTTATAGTCTCAGCTTCACCTGTGCAAGTCACTTAACCTTTCTCACCCAGGTTCTATTCCCAGATCTCTCACAATCTACACTTGGAGAATTTTTTTCTCCCAATTTCTGGCCCTCACACTGTTCCCCCAAAGGATCATATATACTCACAACTCAAGGTATTACCTCTGGCTGAATCATCCCTTCTTCCTGCTCCATCTAGTGAAGGCACACTCATGCCCCACACCCAGAGTGGGGGGGTCCCGAGCAGAGTGAATTGCTCCCTTCCCTGTGCTCCAATGACATGCATTCAGGTCTCTATTTGCAAGTATAGTATGTCTCCCTCCCACACTAGATGGTACGCTCGAGAGACAGAGGGGCATCTTACTGGGTTTTCTAAACCGAAATCCAGCAGAATTCCTGAAACGATCTGACCTTCTCCCGATTTCAGGAAGGGGTGCTGAATGAAGGACTTCAGAATGGGTGCTGTGATTCAATGTTTGCTGAAATTCAATGAGGAGATCATTGGCCCTTCACATTCCCCAGAATTCTTCAAATGTTACCTCCTCACCTCCCAAGCCACCCAGTCCCAAGTGAACTTCCCCTGGTAATCTCTCATAGTACCCTCTTCCTTTCCCGATTTGATCAGAATATGTAATTATAAATATATGTGTGCTAATTGTTTGATGTCTGTATTCCTCCACACTATTTGATTGGAAGCTCCACGAAAGCAGGGACGATGCATGTTTAGTTTACCACTGTATTCCCAGCACCCAGCACTCAGTACTCAATAAATATCCACTGAATAAATCACATGGAGACTAAATGATATAATGCATATCAAAAACTCTGAAAATTATATAGTGGCTATTATAATTATTGGCATTATACATCTAATTTATCTCCTCTTAGATAGCTAAAATAAAATCTTCCATCTCTTCTCCAGTAAATATCATACACCTGTAGTTGGTAAAAATACTTCCTGCCCCGTCAATAGGGTACTTATGTCTGACACATTTGAATAATAAGAGCAATTACTTTGTTTTATTCAAGCTAGCAATTTACAGGAAGATCAGCAGTGAGAAATGCTAAATCGCCTCAGATCTCACTTAAGATTTTCTGTAAAATAAAGGTCAAATAGCTCCTTCTTTTCAAAACTTTGATTTTGATACATGATTCTAATCATCAGTGCACTACACAATAGCCTTTATGAGGTACATGTTTAACAATACAAGCCGGACCCTTGTATTCTCAAGCTTATGTTCTCAAGCAAGTGAATGCAAGCAGACCACAGCAAAGTTGCTAACACAGGGCAGGAGTGGCTGGGCCCTCCATTGCATGGGCTCCTTTCAAGTCACTGGGGGGATGGGGATCCGACAATGAGTTCTCATGCTCATATGTTTTCTAAATTTTGAAAAAGCAACTGTGTTTTTTAAAAAAATTTCCTTAAACAGGGCTTTCCAAATTGTATACCCTTCAGGCTGCATGAAACCTAGATCTACCCTTGTGCTAATTAAGGGCTTTCAACCTTATACTGAGGCCACTTTTCTCTGTGTGGGCATACTTAACAACAAATTTTTTTAAGTTTAGTTCTAATCATTGAAGAGGTCATGTTCCCATAACATCCATTTTAAATCCTTCTCAAAAGAAAGCACTGTCTAAATAATTACTTTTTTTCTAAATCCATATACATCCCACTTTCTCGTTAATAAACACCGCTTGAAGACACGGAAGTCCTGTGATCTCTAAAATAATCACAACAACTCTTAGGAGCAGGTATTGCTAATGTTCCCATTTCCCAGAAGAAGAAACGGAAACTTAGAAAAGTTAAATAATTAAATGACCTGCTTAAGATCAGATAGCGAATTAGGGATATGTGTGGCTGAACTTTCCACCTAGGCTTGTGGGCCACTCCTACGCCACTCTGTGCTACACCACTTCTAGGTTCCTTGGCAGCAGAAATAATGTCATCTCAGTCCTTTGCAATTCCCCACAGAGCTGAGGATGAAAAGCCGACACTCAATAAACATATTTGTTCAACTATTTAAGAGTCGATTATGTTACCTAACGTAGCAATCTCAAACGGTTTGACATTACCAGGAATATTCCTAAATGGTGAGGTAATCAGATACCAAAAGCCTTTTTACGTGTTTTCTCAGGAATGACACGGAACGGAAAATAGGTCAGATGTTGCCGGTGTTTACAGCTACAAGACAAAAAGTGCTAGTGAGACTACGTAGTACAGGAATACAAGTTACATAGAAGCCTTTTGAGTCACTTGACGCAAACTTTGAATTCTAAGAAAAGCATATTTACATATATCTGGGAGGAAAAGAATGCATGACAGGCTTAGTGAACCCTTTTTTCCAAAAACACACAGACACAAGACAGACCAAGTGGCTTATCTTTTTAGTGTAGCCCTCTTTGAGTCTCTGATTGCTCGAAAGCTAACCTAATAAGTACCGCAGGAAGAGAAAAGAATGTCATCCCAACCAAAAACTCCTAACTCAGTGTCTGTGTGTAGACGTGGTTAAGAGTGTCTGAAGACTCATGTATTGAAAGTGCCTGAAAGACAGCCATTTGGCAGCCGGACCAACATCAAAAGGCAGTCTCCTAATGAGTATCTTCAGCTGAGAGACAGTTCTCAACCTGGTGAAAGGCAAGGGCGTAATGGCATCAGTGGCGACACCAGATCACTTACATCCCTTTACATCAGCAAATGGTTTTGAGGTTTGGCACCAGGAGTTAATAACAAACAGGGCTGGAGGTGACATGCCTGTGACCTTCAGAGTGACTTCCGGACTTTATTGACCTACAGTAGTAAGTACATCTACCGGTGTTATCAGTAGTAGTTTCACTCCCGTGTCTCCTCATACTAAAAACTCTGGACCTCCCAGAGGCCCAACCATTAGGAGTCAGAGAGCTAGCTCTCTGGGCTTCTCTCTTCCCAAGGGGCTATCTCCTACGATATTCCTCAGAAACTTGCTGAGTACTTTAAGAGATGTATAAAATTCTCTTGTGAGTTTTACTCACATCTTCCTTTTTAACTAAAGGAGTCTTAACCTTAGTCTCTTTTTTTTTATTCAAAGCTCAAAGAGCCATTATTATTATTATTATTAATATATAGCCAGTTGATTCATGTTTTTAATTCTGTCTAATTTGTAACCCATTTTTAAAACTAGTAAAATGCTATTTGTAATTTGCTGCCATTTCCTTTAAAGTTCCAGACAACTGTTAGCCTATGTATTTGTTAGATTACTAAACTAAAAAAAAATGATCAGTTATGTAATCTACGTTAAAATATTTATTTCGACACAAGTAAATATTTGTGTACTTAAAAACTCAATATGTAAATAGGACAGGAGAGCCCTTTTTAAATGCCTTTGTCTCTCTCCCCCAGGCTTGGCCGCTCCCACAAGACTGGCGGTGGCAGGTGTGGTCGGTCCCTTTCTCTCCCTCCCTGGCAATTGGTTCTGCCCTCCATCACCACAAACCCAACACTGGCAGAGAAAGTTCCAACTGCTCTTAGCAACAGACAGTCAGTCACTTACTTTACACTGAGACAGAAAGGACTGTTGGTCAAATATCTCGGAAGGTCAGCCAGTGGCATTGAAGTCGCCTTCAGTCCAAAAAGCAGCCACAGTTCTTGAGCATGGAAGAGGTAAATATGGGGAATTCATGAAAATAATATTAAATAGAGGCTTTGTCACCTCAAAATTAAGTGGTCAGATCAAAACTTCCAAAATCCATATTTTAAGCAGTGTCAAGTTTACAAGGTGCTATAATTTAAGAAACTGAGTTCTGCAGTGAACGAAAAATCTGGCATGTCTAACGATTACTTTCTGAATGACAAAATGGTGCTATTTGTTTTGAAAGGCAATTAAGATCTTGTTTCCTGCAACAGAAATAGATAGATATAGATTACTTACATGAAATTACATGTTACCTATCTGAGGTTTAATGATAAATGTATTCCAAACAGAAGCACCATGCAAAACTCTTAGAGCTGAGGGAGGTCCATGTGACTATTTTCTCCCTCTTGCTGCTGCTTTGGGTAATCATCCAAAGAGGGCCCTTGTGAAGAGCACACCCGCCCCATATTTTTTTTGTCAAACAATCACTACTTTAATTCTTGAACTACCAAGATCAAGAAACAGTCACCACTTAAGGCAACACGTCTTTAGTTCAATTAATTGGCATAGAGCCTTTTGGATGAACCTCCTTTATTGAACAAGGAAATGACCTGCTATTTTCTGCTATTCTGGCATTATTTTTGTGAAAAGATAGATCCTGGGTGAAGATATCTGGAAAGAAGTCAACAGGTTCAATCTACTGGGGGAAGGTGAGGAGAGCTTTTTTAAAAATTGACTTAAAAAAAACGGTAAGTTTTAGACTAATGAAAACTTAGCTCAATTGGTGGATCTTTAGAAAATAGTAGCGGAAAGAATAACTCAAAAACTATCAAATAAATGACAGGTCATACTTCCACAATGTCTGAATTATATTGTTTTTATTTAACTCTTCTGAATTTTATATATTGTAAGTTATTTTCAATATTTTAATACATCCTAATTATTTACTGAAAGAAAAATAACTTCTTGGTTTTTGGATAGAGTTGTGAAAGGCTTTCCAAATTCTTAAATATGGCTTCACTACATTCTGTTAAATTTTGTTCAGAAAGACATATTTCTGATCTTAAAATGAAAACCAACAAAAAAGTATAGCTCATCATAATTGTGGTCACTGCAAACTTTGCTGAAATATATCTTTATTTGTTTAGTGAGGGGCATTATATATACTCTATATATGAGGGAAACCCCCCAAAATGGAATTATCTTCTGCAGGGCGGGTCCCTAGTAGTACAGGCTTCCCCAGCTAGGTGACTGTTCTAGGAATCCATCTGCATCAGCGTGCCAGCTGGCGTTGTTGTGAGAGGCTACATTTGATTTACACGAAGTTTTTTTGAAAACTCTTTCAATCTATTTGTCCATTTCATGGTGGGTGATTTGCCAGCACACCTGCCCTCAACACGCTGAGTGTTCAGCAGTATTTGACCAAAAATGGCATGACCTCCGTGCCCCACTCTCCCTATTCTCCTGATCTCTCCCAGAGCAACTTTTTTTTTGTTTCCCTGAATGAAAAAGTCCTCAAAGGGAAATGTTTTGCCAGTGTGGAAGAGGTGAAACAAAAAATGGCAGAAGCACTAAAAGCCATCAAAATCGATGGGTTCAAAACTGTTTTGAGCAGTGGAAAAAGCATCTTGACAGGTGTATTGTACCAAATGGAGAGCGCTTTGAAGGTGACTGAAGCTGAAATACGGAAGAATAAACACACAACTTAGTACAAGTAAATTCCGGTTTGGGGGTCCCCTCGTCCATGTATGCACTGGCTATCTGTAAAAAGTAGCACAGGTGGTCTTCGTTTCAAAGCCAGTCCATTCCTTGACTCTTGCAAGTTAAACTGGCAGAGGATTGTAAATTTATCAAAGAAACCTATGACTTAACTGCCACTCCAGATCATTCAATCAAATATTTTTCCCACAAAACATTCAGAACTGCTGTTAATTTCACAGCCTTTCTCTTTATTCCTCAAGAACAGAAGACACCAAAACAAGAGGGGCAGCAGAGCTGATTCGTTTGGTGTATTAAGTTGGCACACCTTGTGCCTAAATTGTCAGATGCACCAAGCGGAGGTGGCTGAACCACCTCGTCCCTGAAGATGATACAACATCTGAGGCCAAATGTGTGTGTGTGTATTACTGCTTTTATTCTCCTACTGACCCTTTGACTGAATATCTTCCATTTTTGTTTTAACTGTGGTAGAAACAATAAGTATTTCTCTTCGGAAACCACTCAACTTCTTTCTTTTGTTAAGCAACCTCTTGTGTGTTTCATGGTCTGCCTTCTTCCTATGGTCTTGGTTCTAGGGTCAGGAATGAGGACACTTTCCTTTCAGGGACCAAGGGTCAAAATGTCACCCTTGCCTCAGCAGCAGAGAACATCCTCATCTGGGATTCCCTGGGCGTGTACCCCTGCAACTCACTGGGGATGCAAACACTGAGGGTTACACCCATCGCCATGATGGAAAGAACCGCTGAGCGAGCCCCCAAGGGCCTATCAAAGATTAGGGCTCCATTGTCACGTCCCCACCTATAAGGGAGGAGGTCTCAGAAACACCCCCTCCGCCCTTTCCACAGGTCGTGCCGCGGCGACCTATGGGCACCACGGAAAGGGCACTCCTTGAGCAACCCTCGGCCAGGTGGCTCTGAGGATCCAACGGTGAGCGCGCTGGGGTTGGCCTCCGGCTGGGGACGGCCTCCCGCTGGGGGCCCGTAGCCCCGGCCCATCCCACCCCGCCCCGCCTCCAGCTGCGCCCCAGCTCCCGGCAGGCTGGTCAGCGCACGCGCACCGGTGCGCCCTACCACCGCGCCCTCCAAGGCAACGCGCTCCGGCCAGACCGACTGGGGCGCAAATTTGTGTGTTCGCAGGGGAGGGAGGGATGCTCCAATTTGGCGTGAAAGAGGCGCTAGTGACCTAACACCTCCCGGAGACCACCTAGACTCCATTTTATTTCCTCGGAAACTGCGAGGTGGGCGGGGGACCGGCCGCAGGGCGGGGTTCTTCGGGCGGGAGACGAGCGAGACCGTTAGGCTGGAACACCGGGAGACTGTCCTGGTAGCTCCTGGCCACCACCCGCGCCGCAATAAAAGCCTCTCGCGGCTTCCCGCCCAGGCAGCCTCGCTCTGATTGGTCGCCAAGTGAGGCACCGGAGTAGGCTGGAGGCGGCGGCCGAGCTTTGCTCCCTGCCGCCTGGAGAGGGGGCGTGCTGGGTGCTCCCAGGCCTGCCCCCCGAGCTCCCCAAGCCAGGCTCGGCCAACTCAAGGCAGTTTCAGCGACACCTGGCAGCGACGATCGCGGCAGACAGCTCCCTCAGCCCGGCTTTCCTGGGGTACTTCCCAGCACACGCCCCCCGCCGAGAACGTCCACCCACCCCACCCCAGCTCTCTGCGGTCCCGGTTCCTTTTCTTCCCTCTTCCCGTCCATCAGCGCCTAAGCGCAAATCCTGGGGTGGGGTGGGAGAAGCAGCTGGAGGGGAGGGTGGGTTCGCACGCAAGAATCTTCCTGGGAGGCCGGGATGGAAACACCCAAAACGAAACGAATTTTTCTGCCGGCCTTGGAGGTTCGCTAGGCGGCGGCGCAGCCCCCGCCACCCATGGCAGCGTCGCTACTGTCTTCCTCCCAGCTCCCTATTGTTCGCACTTCACAAGATCAGGAACCTCGTTCGAAGAAAGAAGACTGAGGCGAAGCGTATCAGGGGTCTACCTGCCATTCTTCTTTCTCATCGTGCAACACAGGGCTCTGGGTGCGTGTGAAGACACACGCGCGCACACACTAGACAGCCTGGATCACGCCCTCCTCGCCCTCCGCCCCTCCGCACTTCCTCCTGTCAAAACGCGGCGCTGGACCCTCCCATCCCTTCGAGCTCCGGGCCGAAAGCAGGCTTTGCAACTAACCAGCAATTTGGCAAATGAAAAACTAACGTCATATCGACGGGGGTGCAACAACGGCCACACAGTCCTGAGATTCAGCCCATGTCGCCCCATTTTGCAAACCGTTATTCGACCCCTGGCAGGGGGGCGGCAACGGCGGCGAGCCCCACTTTATTAGACCTGGGGAAATAACGATCGGGGTGGCTACTCCGGCTTTATTGTTCACTCTTCCCGGAGCCCAGGCTGACAAGCCCCTACCCAGCAGAATCCGAGCCTGTGCGGCGGCACCCCCGAGCCTCGCCATCCGCGCCGCCCGCCTTCGGGGAAGGAGCGCTGCCCATCACTGCGCGGCCACCAGCGTCTCTGAGAGCAGGCGGCTCCGATCACAGCGCCCGGGCACACTAAGTGGGAAGGGCGGGCGCGCTGGCGGGGTGCTGGGAGCTCGCTGCACGGGGAGGCAGCCCGGGAGGGTGCGGGGTTCGGCCGGACGGCTAGGGCGACGCGCTCCTTCCTCAGCTCCACGAAAATGATCACCCTTAGCATTCTCCGTAAAACCACCGAAATAACAATGTTCCTAGGGGGAGTGGTAGGGAGAAGAAGGCAATTAGCAAATCAAATTGAGAAGAAGAATTTTTTAAATGTACCTGCAGTTCCCAGGAAAAACAAAGTCCAGATGAGATCCTTAGTTTGCAGCATTGTAATCTGCTGGCTGGGAGGGATGTTCTTGCCGCGGTAAATTCTGTGCCCCACCTTGTAGCGAGTGTGGACGGCGTTAGAGCAACAGACCTAGGGGCAGACAATTGCCAGGCTGAGTATGATTATTTTAGCAGAATTGTTTCTTGCCAGCGGCTGCCGAGCTGCGTTCACGCGCTGAGCGGAGAATGAGTGACAGTCCCAGCCTCAGCACACTCGCAACTCGGAGATCCTTGCGCTGGCCCGGGTTCGCTTTGATGGAACCGGGGATGGGAGCGGGGGGCGGAGGGCGGGGGTGAGAACCTCACTGTGTCCTTCCACCACGCCGGCCACAAATAGTGCCGAACATCAAGGAGGTAAGAGACAGGGGAGGCAGATGCGGCCGCCTGCAAAACGCGGCCTGGAGCAACCTGCAGGAGGAAGCGGGCTCTTTCATACGCAGTCTTATGGGCAGAGCTGGGATTTTTTTTTTTTTTTCCACAGTTCTCCCCCACGCCTCCGCAGTCTCTCCTGCCATCCAGCCTTCTCTAATCAGGAGGTTGGATATTTTAATAACTAACAAATAATAAAAACAAAATCGAATGTTTTGTTGGGTTTTTCAAAGTTGTCAAATCTCTCAGATCCAAAGATCCTTGAAACGCAAGGAAAGGACTTAATTTCTTTTTATAAGTACAGAAAATTAGAAATTAGGACAGGGATAGGTATTGCTGTTGCAACGTTTTGTTTAGGTTTTGTCTGTTTGTTTGTACTAGCTAGGAAGTTTGCTCTCCCACAGAGAGGCAACAGAGCTCAGGGGAAGGAGGTGGGAAGCAACTTCAGTTAGAAGAAAACGCAGATATTTAGAAGGAATTTCCAGAAATAAAAGAAGGAACATGTTTGTTTCTAAATGTTGAAATCTGTGGTCTCTTCATGAAGACCGCCAAGCCTTTGGTGGAGGGTTTATGGTGTGGGCACGATGTTATTTTCCCACAGAGGCACACAACCTCGGTTCTTAAACACATTCACGTAGAATATCACCGAGGCACCACCACAAAGGGTTTCAATGAGTCTTACAGCTGTATTTTGAACAGAAGAGAATGAGTGGAGAAGCAGGGTGAAAATGTAAACATGTTTGAGCACCTGAGCGAGGCTTGAGTGTTTAAGGAACAACAGGTGAGGGAGAAGCCGGAGCTCAAAGTGTTCTACAGGCTGGAATAGCCTGTTAGCCCAGCAGAGCGAAAGCCTCCCTAGGGGAAGGCTGCCCACCTTCCGGGCACCATTGCATCAACATTACCATGTACTCACTTTTTCTTTAAAGGACAGGCTCTCCACTGCTCTACCTCTCTTTAAAAACCCACCCTCTGCTGTCCTGCCAGCCAGCCTCCATGGCTGCAGAGGCTGGCACCGCCTCTCCAAGACCTAGACCAGCAGGCCCTACCAACACACCGTTGACTTCCAACTTCGTAACCTGTGAAGAGTATGTCTCCTAGTAAATCAGTCTTTCATAATGTTTACTTTTGTAATACTTATCACATACCAATTATAAATAATAAACACAGGAAAGTAGAAAGAAGATTCCAAATCCCACAGATTCCAGAGATACCCGTAGATTTTCTGTCTTTGGTATATGCGTGTGATTTTTTTTTGTAATTGGCAATACAGGAGCACTTTGAATCCTGTCTATTTTCCCTGACATTTCATTATAAGCATTTCCCCAGGCCATTAAAAAGGTTTTTGAAATCTTTTTATAGCTATGTGATATTTTTATATCCATGGTTATGGTCCTCCATTGTTGAATATTTAAGATTGTTTCCAGAATTTAGTAATACAATTAATGCTTTTTAAACATCTTTCAGTAAACATTTATTGCATACTACTATGTTTTGTTTAGCCCTGTACTGGGTGCACTGGATTATACAGATTTTTTTCAAAATATTTAAGTATTACTGGCTTCAGATATGAGCTTCTGCTGATGTGTAAAATTGTCATAATAAGCTTTAAAAACTTATGTGAATAAGCATTAGATTCTTTCCTAAAAAAGAGGTTTTGATAACAGGGGAAATCATACACAACAGGACTGAGAGGAAAGGAAAAAAGTGAAGGTTGGGATATCCAAAATATTTGTAACTTTTTTTTTCTAACCTATTTCTAATTTATACCAAGAATAAGAAACACATCTTTCTCTGTAAACTTCCATTCTTATAGCTCATATCAGTAGAGTTTAAAAATTTCTCACCATTTTTCTCCCCAAATATCTCTATTTTTGGCTTTTTAATGTATGCAGGTGTGGAAATCCTCTCTCACTTCAGCATGACTGAATTTCATCTCTCTCTCTTTCTCTCCCTTTCTCTCTCTCCACACTAATTTTGAGATATTTGAGGGACATCCAAGTGAAGATGTGCATAGGACAGACAGTCAGTAGAGGAGACCCCAGAGAACATCATTGTTTAAACTCTGGGCCAAAGGAATTGCCAGAGCAACAGTGGAAATACAATCAGAGAGATAGAAAGAGAAGTGAAACATTATAATGACCAAATGTAAAGAAGAGGAAAGTTTTGAAATGGTCAAATAAGATTATGATTTCCAAGTTTCCTGGAATCGAGTGTTAGAAAGCCATTAGTGGCCTCTGAGAGAGCGGCCTTCCATGGACTGGTGTAAGAAAGACATCACTGTCCCAGGAACAAAGGGGGAGCTTGGCCAGGGAGGAGAAGAAGAGGGTTAGACCCCTCTTTTGAGGGGCAGTGAGGTAACTGTGTAGTGTGATAATGACAAGGATAGAAAGGCAAGCTTGAAGGGGAGGAGGCTTGCAAGGTTTTCTTTTTCTCTTCTCTTTTAATATGAGGATTTTTTCGTTAGGCTATAAAGTAAATCAAATCAGTAGTTGGCTCCCACAACCTTATGGTCTAACCTAGACTACTTGAAAAATGAATTTAGCCACAAGTGCCCTCACTGATATTCCCCCCATTTAGGGTTTCTTTTCTGTTGTTGTTGAAAAGGAGACCCCAGGCCTGATCCCAGAACTCACAGATATCCCAGGAACTTGATTTCACATTTGACACAAGCAAAATGCATTCAAGAAAACACAGCAGCTTAAGCTTAAAGCAAGAGACAATGACCTGGGGTTAAGAGAGACGGGGACAGAGACCTGCCCAAAGAGCTGAGCATGATCCATGAAAGTGTTAGGACCAGAAGGCAATGTCAAGACCACAGAGCCAAAGAGTCAAAGACTCTAGGGAGTCCTCAGAGCTCCCTCCTAGCCTCTCATGTCCCAGGTCTAGCTGACACCAGAAATGACTGCTGAGGTCTAGTGCATGGTGAGGCTGAGGAAACTGACATGTTTCTCTTCCTGTTCAAGGCTGGCTCAGGTGCTGGTTAAGGATAAGTGGACGCTTATCGATCGACCCTGCTGAATGGTGCTGGGGATCCCCAAAGTAGAAGGATGAGACAGGCTTCTTTGGGCAGGTTGTGCACTGCACAGCTTGAAGGGGTGCCTTTCAAATCCCTCTCATCATATATATAATTTGTTAGGACAGTTCTTCTGGCAGATGGAAGTAAAGAATTGAAAAAGGGATCCTGTTTTCTTACCCTTCCTCCCTCCCTTCCTCCCTCCTTCTTTCCCTTCCCCTTTCTCCTTCCCTCCTCCTCCGTCCTCTCTCCCTCCCTTCTCTCCTTACTTCTTTCTTTTATTTTTCAGGGTTTTTTTAAGAAAGTGCTTTCAACAGTTGAAAGAAAAACCCTGAAAAATAAAGGTTGGAAAGAAGGTGAGGTTGAGCTGCAGTTTAGGCACAACCAAACCTCCGTCAGCCCCTTGGAAGCTGTGAAATTGGTCATAATGTCCTCACATTGAAGAGTCATCGGATTTAAGCAGTCCTGGGAATGGAACCTGACCTCAAGGCAGCTCTCTCCAGCCAAAGGTAGTTTGTGGAGACTAATAGCTGAGAGCATCACAGCATCTGGGAGAGTATGACCCCAGTTCTGAGTGTGGCATCTGGGCAGCTTTGCACAACATCCATTACACAATTTTAGCTGTAAATCAAAATATTGTTTCTTAGAAAGTTAAATTTTTTCTTTTTTATTGTGGTAAAAATATACATAACAAAAGTTCACATTTTAGCATTTTTAAATATGCACTTCTGTGGCATTAAACACGTTTATATTGTTATGCAACTATCACCACTACCTATCTCCAGAGCTTTTTCACCTTCCCCAACTCTGTACCCATTAAACAATATCTCCCCACTCCCTCTCCTCCCGTAGCTTCTGGTTACCACCATTCTACTTTCCTTTTCTATGAACTTGAATATTCATTATATCATACAAGAAAAAATATACCTCTGTCCTTTTGTGATGGACTTATTTCACTTAACATAATGTTTTCAAGTTTCTTCTAAGTTGTTAGCATATGCCAAATTTTCCATTGCACACATATTCTACATTTTGTTTATCCAGTCGTTCGTCAGTGGTCATTTGGGTTCCTTCCATCTTTTGGCTATCGTGAATAATACTGCTATGGATATGGGTGTACAAATATCTCTTTGAGTCACTTCTTTTGGGCATAAACCCCAAAGTGGGATTGCTGGATGGTATGGTAATTTTACATTTAATCTTTTGTGGAATTGCCATACCATTTTCCACAGTGGCTGTCTCATTTCATATTCCCACCAGCGATGCACATGTATTCCAGTTTCTCCGCATTCTGGCCTACAGTTCTTTTCTTCTCTCTCTCTCTCTCTCTTCTTTTTTTGATAATAGCCATACAAATGTGTGTAAAGTGGTATCTCATTGTGGTTGTGCTTTGCATTTTTTCTAATGTGTAGTGATAGTTCAGCATCTTTTCATGTGCTTTTTGGCCACTTATATATCCTCTTTGGAAAAATGTCTATTCAAGTTCTTTGTCTACTTTTAATCAGGTTATTTGTTTTTTTGTTGTTGTTCTGAAGTTGTAAGAGTTCTTTATGTATTCTGGTTAACAATCTGCCATCAGCTCTATAATGTACAAGCATTTGTTCCCATTCCATGTGTTGCTTTTTCACTCTCTTGATAGTGGCCTTTGATACACAAGTTTTTAATTTTGATGAATGCCAACTTGTCTATTTTTCCTTTTGTTGTTTGTACCTTTGGTCATATCCATGAAATCATTGCCAAATCCAATGTGATGAAGCTTTCCCCCTATGTTTTCTTCTAAGAGTTGTATAGTTTTAACTCTTACATTTAGGTTTTTGATCTCTTCTGAGTCAATTTTCGTATATAGGTAAGGTAATGGTCTAATTTCTCTCTCTCTTTTTCTTTCTTTCTTTCTTTCCTCCCTCCCTCCCTTCCTTCCTTCCTTCCTTCCTTCCTTCCTTCCTTCCTTCCTTCCTTCCTTCCTTCCTTCCTTCTTTCCTTCCTTCCTTCCTTCCTTCTCTTCCATGTGGATATCTAGTTTTCCTGGAGGATTTCTTGAAAATACTGCCCTTTCCCCATTGAATGGATTTGGCATCCTTGTCCAAAACCATCTGGCCATAAATACAAATGATTATTTTTGGGCTTTCTATTCTACTACATTGGTCTTAGTCTTATCTTCATACCAGTACCACAATGTTTTGATTATCATAGCTTTGCAATAAGTTTTTAAATCTGAAAGTGTGAGACCTCCAACTGCTTTCTTCTTTTTCAAGACTATTTTGGTTATTTGGGATTCCCTGACAGTTTATATGAATTTCAGGATGAGATTTTCTATTTCTGCAACAAGAACAACAACAAAAAAAATAGCCATCAGGATTTTGGTAGAGATTGAGGGGTGCTATCTTCTAATCTTCCCAAAGTTGTCATTTGGGCTAGTACTAGAGGTGTGCTGACAACTCGGAGATGAATATGTTTTAGACATCTTTGCCAGATCTATGGGAAACTCAGTCACAGGGAACCACCAGAAATTGCCAATTTGTGTGATCTATTTTTTCAGTTTAGATATGGAGAGATGAAGCAGAATCAAATCACAAAAATCGGTCCATAAAATGTACAACTAGCTTTGGAAAGTTACAGCGAGCTAGCAAAGAAAAGATGGGTTTAAATGCTTACTTGGCTCTGAAATGAACTTAAACCCCAGGCTGCCTAACTCTCTGTTTTGTCTTTGGAAAAAAACTCTCTGAAACAAGTGATTTAACAGACTGGAGAAAGGAGCCAAGATCTTCATGTCAAGATCTTATAAATTACAAAGTGAGACTGAACTAATATTAAAGACATGATACCTTCCTTTTTCCCTCTTACACATCCTCATACAAACCCCAGCAGCAATGAAGTGAAGTGGGTTAGTGCTCACGTCTTGGACCTTGACAACCCAAGTTGAGATCCTAGCCTCTCCATCTGTAGACTGTAGATTTGGGCAAATTATTTCACACCTGTAAACTTTTTTTCTTGTTCATAAAATGCAATAGATCAATATATATCTTTCAGGCTTCTTATGAACATCAATTAAAATAACACACATAGAGGGCTTAGTGCAGGCTGGACAATCTTTCATTCAACAGGCATATATTGAACACCTATCACATGCCATGCACTGTGCTAGTCATGAAGAATAAAAAAAAAAGAAAGTAAATGAACACACGTGTTTACAGGCTCATCAAGAAGACAAATAACTAAACAGAGACACTGAAACAATTAAAAACTGTAATTAGAGTCATGAAAAAACAAACAGGATTCTTTGGTAAAGAATGATAGTAGAGATCTAGTTTAAATCAAGAAAGGCTCCCCTGAGGAGGTGACAGGTAAGTTGCAACCTAAGAAGGAGAAGTACCCAACTTTGCAAAAACCCTGTGAAGGTGTATTTCCGGAAAGTGTAAATAGATAGGTTGTGGGTTTGATCCTAGGTCAGGACACATATGGGAGGCCACCAATCAATGTTTCTGATATTTCTCTCTCACATTGTCTCTCTCTCTCTTTCTCTCTCTCTCTCTCTCATCAAGTAACATAAAAAGAGCTTATATTTTATTCAAACTTCAAAGAAAGTCCCTAAGGGACTTTCAGAGTGACATGAGTTGTTTTCCATGTTTTAATAACCACTCAGGCTGCTGTGTGGAGAGTGGCTTACAGGAAGGCAGGAGTGTGTGTAGGTAGGCCAGTTTGAAACCACTGAAAAAATCTGGGGCAGAAGAAATGGACAGAAGTGGAGATAAAATTGACCGAACTTGCTGATAGATGTGGAAAGGAGAGAGAAGTCAAAATGCAGTATATGCCAGCAGGATTTGTTGGGAGAAGAGGAGAAACCAAGAGTTCGACTTTGGATTAGTCACATCTACCTGTGAGACATCCAAGTGGAGATGTCAAGTTGGTGGTCAAATATGAGTATGGAAGTCAGTAGAGAGAGACCTTAGCAGGAGATATTAATTTCAGAGTCATCGGTGTGACTGATATCTAAAGCCATGGGAAAGGATGAGATCACCCAGCAAAAAATGTAGAGAGAGAAAAGAGGAAGGAAGGCCCAGGTCCATATCCTGTAAAACAAGAACTTTATGAGTTCAAAGTAGAAAAAGTAGAGTAAGCAGAAATACTGACATGAGGTTCTAGAGAGGCAGGGGTCCATCTAGGAGAAAGTAGAGTCTCCACAACAGGAGAGAAGAGACTTGTAAAAAGGAAGGATCTGTCATTGTGGTGAATGCTGCTTGGAGGCCAAGTAAAATATGACAGAGAAGAGTGTCCATCAGATTTGGGAATATGAAGCTCATTAGTAACCTTCACAAGAACAAGTTCACACTCTTTGAGCTCAGAGTGAGTGCCTAATAAATGTTAGCTGTAGCAATAACAATAGGCTCCTTCTATTCCTTCCTTGAGTTTCTGTGATAATAGAGTGATATTTGGGGGCTGATCAGGGCACAGAAGTACAGCATCAACGATTAGCTGATCACAAGTAGAAGTTGGCCTTATTATAAAGTGTGTGTTACGATACCATTGTCCTTCATGAATAACTGCCATAGTAGTTGTAGACAACTAGTGCTCCAGAAGATTTGGTTGTATCACTACTTAGGGTAAGAAGGAAAATTATTTCCCTTTCTCCCCTGCTATCATTACTTCTCCAATTTAATCCTGGCCAACTTTCTCACCCCCCCCCCCCGCCCCGTTCCTCTGTGTGTTCTGTGGTTGTACTGCTTTTCTTGGCCACATACCAAAACACCATCAGGCATTGAATCCAGCACCAAGGAATGGAGCCAGGTAGGCAGAGCCAACACTAAATTTAGGTTCCTCCAGTCTTATCTATATCTTTGGGGCCAGAGAAAGGCCCATCCTCAGAGCCCATGCCCAATCGTAGCACCTTTTCTCCTCTGCACAAGTGCCCTGGGGGGTGAGAGGAGAGTTAAGAAAAAGATGAAGCAAGAAAACAAGCATTCATTATGGTGAAGCCACTCATACCACCACCACCACCACCACCATGACTTCTTCGCAAGAAAAACTAAATTGTTTCTCTTTGATAGCCACTAAATTATATCTCCCTTGAGAATCCTTTGGGACAGTCCTGAAGAAACACCGTACCAGATAAGAGGGTGTTGCCAGCTCTACACTAGTTTGCAGAATCGCAGAGAACTCTGAATTTGAAGTTGGTGTGGGTCTAAATGACCACCCATGCACATCTGCTGAAGACTGTCCTCTACCCCTTGGGTGCCAAGGGGTTCCACAGAGCCTCGGAGCTCCTGGGAGCTCTGAGGAGACACAACACTTATTCCAGACACTGTCTCTGAAAGATAAATTCCCTGTTGCATCAGCAGAACTGTGGAGTGAGTCAGGCTTGCTCCAGGAAAGGAGGCTCCCCCAACTTCCTCTATCCTTGCATCAGCAAAGGAACAATCAAAAGGAAGAATTAATTCAGTGACTCTCTGAGCAGAGATGTGACAAACACCAGACCTCCAGTCTGAGCAGCACCCCCACCCACCCACCTCATCCCCCCATAACTCCCTCCCTCAACCCCTACCCCACCATAATTGTCACTCTAAATATTTGTTGAAAGAATGGAATCAACAAACAAACCAAGAAAGTCCTCTAGGCTGACTTCATTCTGGGACATTGGCCCAGGATCCCTTCCCAGCCCCCACGACTGCAGTTCAGGCCTTGTCCTATCTCACATGGACTACTGCCACAGCCTCCCAATTGATCTTCCTGCTTCTACTCTCCTTCTTCAAATACACCTCCCCAAACCTCCAGAGCCAACTGCCTACAGAGAGTATTTGTTAAAAGCCAAAAGGGTCGCTTCCCCACAGAAAAACCTTTAATGGCTCCCCATTTCCCTCAGAGGGACGTCCCCACCAAGGCCCCTCTCCAATCTCACCTCTTGCCTCTTTCTGTGCCCCCTTGTGGACCTGAGTTATCAAACACGCCACCACCCTGCCTGGGCTCCTGCTGTTTGCCTGGCTGACTTTTGCTCTTCCTCTAGACTCACTTTATGAGGTCATCTCATCTTTGACTTTCCCACCTCTTGCTCCTCATTCCCTTCCCCTGAGCTAGGTGTTCCTCCTAGATGCTTCCAGAATCCTCCGGGCCCACCTCTATCACTGTATTCACATTGTAGTCTAATTATTTATTTCTGAATTCATCTTCCCCACTAGCCTGTGATATTCTTTAGGGCAGAGACTTTAATTCTCATTCCTATATTACTGGTACCTAGCTTGTTTCCTGGCACAAAATAGATGCTTAATGTTTGTGGTGGAATTAAGGAATAAATGTCACGAATAACTGATCCTCGATCACTTACCTTTAATGAGGGAAAAGTGACCTTTCTACCATGTGACAGTCACTCAGGGAACAAAGTATACAGTGGAGATAATAGCAGGTCTAACTAATGAAGTCAAATTTCATCTTAAGACGTCTTACACCTGTGGTCTTAATAGCTCAGGCCAGCCTCTGAAACCAGTCTTTCATTGCTCTGATCCTTCTATTCTTGATGAATCGAGAAGATTCTGTTTTCCCATTTGTTGCATCTTGTTTTTGCCTATGAAGCTCAGGCACTGTGGTACCAAGCCCAGCGGGCCTCCACAGTGGCTTCCTTTGGCATCTCGGTTCCTCCTCTGAGCTTTGGCATAGCAGCCCCAGATGTCTTCAGGACCAGGTTTGTCCTGGTCCCTGGCTCCCCCCTGTCTTTCCTTGGTGGCCTTCTCTTCTGCCTTTTTAAAGTTTGCCCCTCCCCCCCTGCTTTCGCTAATGCTACTTGTGATGAAATGGGGTGACAACATTCCATATTCCAGATTTACCATCTTTCTGTTTGCTAAATAATTTCAAGTTGCTTTCCCTCTATGATTTCTAAGCAAGTGAAAGGGGAAGTTATACTGTTATTAAAAACACCATGTGCTATGTCCCTAGGTCACATGACAGACTCTGGTTTATCCAATGGGAACGTTTTACTCGCTTTGTCCACTAAAGTACTGAGAACACAAACAGTTTCTCTGTTCAGTTAACCTGACAGAAAACAGCAGCAGGGAATCTGGAGCAATAGAAACAGTAGCCTCCCGACTTCCCGGCATCTTGACCTGCCTTCTTCTCTTGCCCTTGTCCCTTGCCGCATGCGTGCACTCCAGTTTGTCAATGCCCATCTCAAATGTGTTTCTCAGAGCAGAGCTCAGTGCTTCCAAAGAGGTCTGGATGATGCAGAGGTCAGTAGGGCCATTGCCACCTCTGCTCAGGATGCTGTAAATTGTCCCATTCAATTCAGGGTCACTTGGGCTAGCAACTAGCTCAGTCAGAGTTCAGTTCTTAGAACTGTGCCCTTTACTCCTCATCTGGCCTGTCTCTTCAGCTCACTGTGCCTTGGAAAACCTGGTGTAAGAAAATGTGCAGAAAAAAAACAATTGCTAAAGGATCTTTTAAATAAATTACTCTCTAAGCACACCTAAATATTTCTATATATTCTTTCATTTGCTCATACACCTTCTATATTCCAGGGCTTAGTCTAGGCACAAAGGTCCTAAACAAAACACCAGCTCTAGGAAGAAGAAGAAATAAACATTGTTATGTGCATTCTGTGAGCCAACCACTTTGCTCACCTACTTTTATTTAATCCTCCCACGACTCTATGAGGTGGTGGGAGCAGTTCTATACTTTGTTCAAGGACCTGAGCCCAGGCCTGTCCAGCCCTGTGTCAGTCAGGGTAAGTCGGGTTCTGTAGGGATAACAGCCAACCGCCAAGTCTTAGTGGCTTAGAAACAACAGAGGTTATGTTAGATGAGTTCGGGATTCTCTTCTATGTTGTCCTCACTTGGGAACTGCATCTGAAGGTGGCTCCATCTCCATGATTATGGGAGCCAAAGGGGTACGGGGAGAGTGGTGAGGCAAATCACATGCAGGCTACCTGGAAGTGGTCCCCTCACTTACACTTTCATTTCCTTGAACAAAACAAATCATATGGACATCCGTACCTTCAAGGGGACAAAGAAGTGACAATATCCTAGAAGGAGAATTAGAAACACTTCATGAACATCCTAATAACTACCACAGGCTCCAAAGCCCAGATTCTTTTTCTCAGCACTATACTCAAAACTAGTGAGAAGATTAACTACCTTCAAAGTGGCTAGGGGCAGGGAAACGTAAATCCAGAGTGTTAGAAGCCTTTACCAATGGAGATCAAAATCGGGAATAAAGATAAGTCATCCTTGAAATATACACACCCATCAGTAAGGAATGGGATCCTTTTGACACAATTCAGATATACCTACCAAGCTTACAAGCACCTATAGAATGCACACAAGAAATGAGACCCTGATATCATGAAGTCTTTTAGGATTGTAATACTAGGAATTGGCTCACAGTCCTGTTGTATAATATCCAATCACTGGCTCAAACTTGTATCATGACAAGGTTTCCGAGTACAAGGAAAGAGCTCCTTCCCTTGCACTTTCCCCATAAATGAGAGCACTGGGAACTGGGGTTGATTTGCATTTGTTTCTGAAATAATATCCTAACAATTAGCTGTAAATTTTAAAATGATAAATATGCATAAGAAAGCCAAGCTTCGGAGTACTGCATAATGCCCACCCCCAACACACACAGAGAGATATACATCAGCCATCGGCAGAGCTGCACGATTATGGAAATCCATATAAGGACCTAGGACTCAAGCTAAATCTCACCCTTTCCTAGGCATACATGTTGACTCATGGTGGTCCAAATAAGATCGTTATGCACTACATCAGGCAGCGTCACATAACATTTGTCTAATAGCATCAGGCTTAGTCACGGAGGAGCTTAGTTACATAAAATCAGATCCCAAATATCACAGAAGAGCTCTCCTAGGCCATCCTCATTTTGAAATGCATGCATGCACACACATATACATCTTTCTGCTCTTTCAAGCTAGGGAGAAAGTTTGGCATTCTGAAATTGCTTGTGAGTGGAAACCCCAAGATTGCAAAATGATGCAATTACCTGGTAATGTGGCCCACCTGGTAAATGTGGCCAAGCCATTCCTGTCAATGGACTTGAACTGACTGTTTTCCGGTACCAGGTTCTCTAAGATGCAGCCCAATAAAAGGGCTTACTTGGCTCTTAAACAAGTGTCACCCGTTCAGTTGCTTGTACTGAGCAGAGGCTCTCTGGCTGGTGATCAATGCATTTCTGAGCTGCCATCTACTGTCATCATTCGATATGATTACATCCTGATATTGACTTATTTTAATATTATTTTACATCTCGGAGAATTAAAAAATACAAACACATTGGTATAAATATATATATATATATATCCTGTATTCCAAACACAAACACTAAAGGTCTTTTGATCTTTAATTAATTAAATTGAATTAATGTTTTCATCTTTTAAATTTTTTAAATAATCACTGTGTTTAGGTCTGGGAATGGCTGTTAGGCTGTTTTCCTCCATTCATGCAAATAACCAGAATGAACGCAACCATGGGGCGATGTCAGCTTGACATGCAACAAATAATAATTGAGCACTTAATACATGCCAGGCCCTGAGCTAGATACTATACATACTCTATGAACAACTGTTTAGACTTATTCAGACTTGGTTTATCCTAAGTAAGATATTTGTTTACTGTGTTAGTAATTTATTAAAAATTTATTAAATTACAATAAAATAAAATAATAAGACATTTTTAAATCCGATTATTCTGTTTTTATGCACGTGTCAGATATAATAAACAAGATGTGGATTTATTAAGATCATACTAAGAAAGAAAGTTCATTACCTTCGTTCATTATTTTAATGGGAAACCATGTGTACACTAATTTTCCTAATAGAATTCTTCTCTTCACTGTCACTTCCTACAAAGAATGGTCCAGGGCACTGCCTGGGGCACCAAGCCTCAACTCCCCTTTCTGGAATTCCAGCTTCCGCATCTCTTACTAACTTCATTTCTCACTGTCATTTTTTTTCTGGCATGAATTCTCTATTAAGGTCAGATTGTTCTCCTTTTGCTCCCCCTACACATGGCCTGCTAATTCATTCAGCCTCTCAAAAATATTTATTCAAGGTTCTATGAAGGGACCTGGAGGTGAACAGGAGGCAGTTTCTGTTTTTAAAGAGCTGACAGTCTAGAGGGTAAGATGGGGAGGCAGACCCACCATCGGATAATCACAAATCACACAAATCACAGTGTATTTGGGGGCTATGAGGAGGGGGGATTGTGTGTGTATGTGTATGAGGGTGAGGTGTTGAGGGAAGGTCCAAGGTCAGGTTCACAGAGGGGAGGCTGGTGGAGCTGACCGTTGGACATTTGCCAAGTGAGCACATGGGGATAGGATATTTTGGGCAGAGGGAACATTCTGTTCAAAATGTTGTGTTAAGCTTGCGTTGCTCCTCATGCCATGTCCTTCCCAATTGTCTGTGTCATTAAACTCTAATTCAGCCACTTTCCTGGTCTGGCAGGATTTATGCTTAAGACTGGGAGGAAGCTGTGAGATCCTGCAACCCAATTCTCCCTTTCCAGAGATGAAATCAGAGTGCAAAATGTCACGTTGTGGATTGGGCTTTGACCCATGGTCCGCCATCGCCAAATGTGTTCATTTATTCAACACGTATATATTGAGCACCAGTGTATCAGGCACAGCGAGGCATACAGAGACAAACCGAACCTATCTCCCTCCCCCACACCCAAGAATTTAGTCATTAAAAATATATGGCCTGTAGGTTAAGGATATCTTGGTGTTGGAGCTGAGTTTGAAGCCTGACCCTGTGACATTACTGCTGATGATCTTGGATTAATTACTCATCCTTACTGAAACAAACTTTCCTCCTGTATAAAACAAAGATAATAATGGGTCTTCTTCATGGATTTCTTATGAGAATTCAATGCAATAACATTTGCAGAACATTAGCACTTAATAAATCTTAGTGGCTAGTACTATAGCCTTAGTACAATATAGGAAAATTAAGTGATAACACAGAGTAGGTACTCAATTTAAAAAGAGCTGTATGTTTAATTAATTACAATTTTGATTCCAAGGTCTTTACGTGATCAAAAATTAACTTATAGTTCCTTGAGTATGTGGGTTCCTTAAAGCTTTGTGTCAGGCTAGATTTAAATGGAGATTTTTTTTTTTACCCCCTAAGGTCCAGTAACTTCTTACAAGATAATGAATTATAATTACTTCATTAGTATCATGCAGTCTTTGAAACTGGAAGATCTGAACAGCGTCCTGAAAATCAGCTGTCCTTTAAGAGGAGAGCTCTTTCCTAGTTTTATGGGGTACACCTGTTTAGCCATTTATACTCTTCCGTGTCACCTGTGCTCCACGGGGAATTGTGAGACCGTCTCCTGCTATCTGAAACATTGTCAGGAGACAGAGAGTGTCTCTCTAGAAGGAGGAACAGGAATTAATGAGGGAAGACACATGGAGACAGATTGTGATTCTTCGTCAGGGGAAACTTTTGAACGACGGAAGACCTCCATAACCGGAAATGGATGGCCTGCTAAGTAGGGTGGCTCTCATGGCTGTAGAGGTTCCGAAAGATATAAGGTCAGTTCTCATCACTTTGCAGGAGAGGCATGAGAAGTGGGTAGGAAGGAGAATTAGCAGTGCTTAGCTCCCTTTCAAGAGCAAGTTTCTGTGAACCTATGAATCCATTCAAGCAAATATTTATTGATCACCTATTATGCATTAACTCCCCACTTAAAGAACGAGATAGTCAGCAATAAATGAAACAATGTCCCTATCCTCACTGAGATTGCCTTCCAGGTGACAAACACTGAGGTATCGTGGCAACTGAGATGAATCTCTTCTCTAGATGTAGTGATATGGATTGCCAGCTCATAAGAGGACAGGATGGATCTTCATCAACGCACACCACTCCCTGTCCGCCCTATGAAAATCGGGCAAGAGAAATAACTCAGAGTGGTATACGCGTAGTAAATAATGGACAACTATAAATGCTGGGGCTAAACCCATCCCTAACCGCAGAGGTAATGCTCAAATCATCAAAATCCGCCCAGATAAAGTTACAGGCTGTGACTGCATCATTTGCCTGGTTTTTACTCTATGTGCTACACAGTGTAACCCCAACCTGTGCCTCCGCCTGTAACTATCCCTCATTTGAGTCTGGGTTTGAACAGCTGCCCAGGCCATCAGTGCATCAGTGTGTTTGAGCAATAACTCATGCAAAGACATTTAAGAGCTCACAAGTCTTCAATAGACTAAAGCGGAGAAAAATAAGCTTCCATAGCAACAACCTGTCACTCTAAATCATTGCTGCTGATTCAAGAACAAAGTGAGGATTGAAATAGAAAATATGGCAGGGAGTGGGGTCGGTTCAACAGATACGATCGACTGTTTTCTGGGAATCAGATCACTTTGGTTGGAGAGACAACAATATGCTCATTTTTTATCTACTAAGCTGTTTAATTCTAAAGCTACAAAAACTTGTCACTATTTGTAACTTTCTGTTTCACTGGAAAAAGGGTTTTATTCCCTCCTCTTGTTCATTGCATCCAAATATCAGCTCTGCTGGAGACAGCCAGCAGGAATTCAGAATGATGAAACTTGAACAGTGCAACCGAAAACCTTTGCTGATTTGATTAAGGTTTTGCTTATCATGATAAATATTCCAGCAGCCAAAAAGTAGCTAGTCAATATCTGAGGAATTGAGCTGGGGACTTACCTCATTGTGGGATTTGCTAGTCATCCCTTTTTGTTTAAAAGATGAAAATGTATCCAAAATGAGCTCCCCTATGTGTGAATGCCTAGAGTAAGTGATGTTGGCTCCCTAAGGCTTCTGACCACAAACGCTGCTTAGAGTAAATATAATCTTAGGCAGAAACAACTTCCCAACATAAACAGCAAAGGGAAGCCTCTTGCAAATTATTTGATAAGCTGTTAAAGTAATAACTGCTTATCTTAGAGCTGGCTCAAGATGTTGGAAATTATACAGCCTGAGACCAGAACACGTGTTTCCGGTTCTGTAGCTGGACATGAAGGGGGTTTTGTTTCCATCACTTTTTGGGAAGGACAGGGGTAGTAGGAATCATGCTTATGTATAAAAAAGAAGAGGATTCATGTATGCTCATATATACAAGAACCATAAAAATTAAGATTCATTCTGATTTGAAAATTCAGACAATTTCTCTTTTTGTCTTTCCCCTTGTTTTGACAATAGACAGCTGTGTCCTTAAATGTGCTCCTTTTAGGAAAGTTTTGTTCTAGAGACCTCTGTGCGCTCTGAAATAACAAACAGGCAGTATTTCTGCTCATGTTTCTCCACAGGTGGCCAACGATGGCTGGACTGTCCTACAGATTCCTCTCAAGCTCACAAGCAAACCTTTATATAAGGTTCTTCTCGGTTTCATCCCTGTCCTTCCACAGTTCTCTGGTGACTCCCCATCTCTGGTAGGCCTCTCTTGTAATAGTTTATTGAGTATATATATATATATATATATATATATATATATATACACACACACACACACACACACACACTGATACTATTTTTTTACCAATTCTATTTGACTTAACATCTTGATGTCATTGTTGGGTAGATTATTTTGCCCTCTTACAAGGGATTGATTTTTTAACAACACACATTTATTGAGTATTCAAACTTGGTGATATAGAACAGATATTCCTTAAATTATCCTATTTACACCATGGAAAAAGTATGCAATTAATCTTCTTTATATACCACATTTATTATCTCATTCAATTTTCACTATAACATTGAGGCAGGCTTTACCTATATTGCCTATATTGTACTGATTAAAAAATAAACCTCATATTCAGAGAAATAACTTGCCTTCTAGTTTATTCTCCATACAGCAAGGCAGTCTTTAAAACATAAACTGGAGCACTTTCATCCAAGATGCAATAACAGTGACTAGACTTACCGTCCCAGCTGAAACAATTAAAAAGTGGACAACATATATGAAAGTTATTTTTTTAAGTTTTATTTATTTATTTTTAGAGAGAGGGGAAGGGAGGGAGAGAGGGAGAGAAATATCAGTGTGTGGTTGCCTCTCACATGGCCCCCACTAGGGACCTGTCCTGCAACCCAGGCATGTGCCCTGACTGGGAATTGAACCAGCGACCCTTTGGTTCGTAGACCATGCTCAGTCTACTGAGCTATACCAGCCAGGGCATATGAAGTTTACTTTTAAGACACTGGGCATCAAGCAACTAAGGATAGTGATCTCTGAGAGGCAGGAAACAAAAGAGGGGCCCTGAGATGCTCTGGATTACTACTTCACTGCTTTCTGTGTCAAGGTGCAGGGATTCCCAGAGCTGAGACAGAGCTGGAAGTCCAAGAGGCCAAGGGAGTGAGAATTCTAGGACAAACTATGGGAGAAAGCATATGGCAGACATCTCTGGTGATCTGTAGGAGGTCCCATCTAGCCTTCAGCCAAATACTAATGAGTTCATGCATGTAAGGAAATTGTTTCAGGCTGGGAAAAGCACCACGGAAGGAGTAGAGGGAATCACTATTGGAGCTCACAGAGGACCAGGAGTAGTGTTATTTCCCCCACACTAGCCAGAGTGGAAAACTGTCGAATTAATGGGGCCTTAAGCAGGCATTGAATAGTGTACTGAGCATTTTGCCTCAGAAGTAGAGCAAAATTAGTCCTGGACAAAATGCTATTCTGGCCTCACTTAAAGAAGCTTAAAAACAAGAAATGAAAGGATCAAAATATTTCTAAGTAACTTTGTCTCATCTCAGAACAAAGCTTAAGAATAGCAGTAGGAATACAAAACTATCAAGCATCCAACAAAATAAAAGTTTTTATGATTTTTGTGTTTTAATTTAATATTTTATTGTTTTTTTCCTTTACCATTACCAAAATAAAATTCACAATGTCTATCATTCAGTTGAAAACTAACAAGCATGCAAAAAATTCAGGAAATATGAGCTCACAATGAGATGAAAAGTCAGCTAGTTAAACTGACCCAGAAATAACACAATAACAGAATTCATAAACAAGTACATTAAGAGATACTGTATATATTCCACATATTCAAGAAGCTAGAAGAAGGATTAAGTAGTGGAGTAGAGACACGAAAGATGTGAAAAGGCCCAAATTGATTTCCTAGTGGTGACACCATCATGTCTAAGGTGGAAAAGGCATGGGCGTGATGTGGCAGGGTTAACAACAGTCAGGTATGACTAAAGAAAAGATCAGAGAACAGAAAGACACAGGAATAAAAACTGTCCAAAATTAAACAAAGAGAGAAAAAATGCTAAAAATGATTAGCAGAGCAGCAGTGAGCTGCGGGGACAACTTCAAACACCCTAACATACATGTAATTTGGGGCACCAAAAATATTTTTTTCAATAATGGCAAATATTTTTCAAATTGGGTAAAAACTATAAACCCACACCAATCCAAGAATCCCAGTGAACTCTAAGCAGAGTGTGAAGGGAATATCAGCAAGGCACAGCACAGTGAAATTTCTCAGAATCAGTGACAAAGAGAATACGTTACAAGTACACAAATGAAAAGGCACGTGACATAAGGAGGGTCATGATAAGAAGGAGAACAGATTTCTAGTCAGAACAATGCAAGCCAAAAGACAGTGAAACAAAAGCTTTGAAGTACCGAAAGAAAAATAGATGTATCACTCCAGAGTTCTATACCTAGTGCGAATGTCTTTCCAAAATGAAGATAAAATCAAGCTATTTTCTGAAAGAACTTATGACCAGTAGCCATGCCCTACAAAAACATGTTAAAGGATGTCCTCCAGGAAGAAGGGAATGACACTGGAGGACATCTACATCTACACGGCGGAACGTAGACTGCCGGGAATGGTAACTTGGGTAAATAAAAAACACGCTTTTCTTATTTTTATATGTCTTAAGAAGTAATTTACCATTTAAAACAAAGATAGTACAAATGTACTCTGAAGATTATAACATATAATATAAAATGCATGGCAAAAAAGCATGTAAGCAAGAAGGAGAAAGGTAAAAGAATACAGATGTCAAGTTTGTACGCTGTACAGGAAGTGGTGTAATATCACTTTAGGGGTAGATGTTACTAAGTTAAAGATGTATACTCTAAATTCTAAAGCAGCCACTACAATAATACACAAAAAGTTATAACTAATAAACCACTAAAATAGATCAAATAAAATCATAAAAATATCCAATTTCTTAAAAGGGAGGGAAAGAGACAAAAGGGAGAAAAAACATAGGAGGCAAATGGAAAATAAATATCAAAATAGTAGATTTAAGCCCAAACATATTTTTAAAAAAACACATTGTTTTCAAGTGATCAAAATATTCCATTTAGAAGGCAGAAATTATCAGATTGAATGAAAAAGCAGCAACCGTACTTTGTCTACAAGAAGCCTACTTTAAATATGAAGATAGAACCAGGCTAAAAGTCAAGGGAGGAGGCTTACATTACTGGATGTCAAGTCTCATTATAGTGCTACAGTAATTAAGACACATTCAGTCCCGGCCACCTCCATGCTCCCATGTACACCTAACCCCAGCCGGACTATTCCCCCTCCAGGAACAGCTTTTCACGCCCTGCGTTCAGCAGAAGGCATGTGCAGTCCTAAATAAAAAAAATCAATGGATTTTCTCAATGTTTGATTTTTAAAATCAGAGCAAAAACCAATAGCTTTGAAAGCTAAAGCTTTGATTTGCAAGAGTTAGGCTTCAATTGAAATAAAAGGGGGGGTGGTATTTTTCTCTTTGTTTAAATTGACACAGAATTTTCAGCCAGCAAAATGTAGAGATTTGTAATTCTCAGAAATGTGTAAACTTGGGTAACCACCACTGCATTTCTTTCACTCCCTTCTGCCTCTCTAGCCAAGACTCTTTCCATCCCTTACAAGAAGGGGTGGGCCCTCTTCCAATTTTCATCTATTATAATAGTATAGTTTATACGTTCTAGAATGTTGTATACATGGAATTATATTTTGTGTCCGGCTGCTTCAATTCCACATAGTGTCTTTGATTTTGGCCATGTTGTTGCACGCGTGAGCAGCTTGATCTTTTTTACTGTTAAGCAGTGTTTCAGTTACGAATATTTCACAGTTTATTTACCCATTCCTCTGTTGGTACCTGAACCTGCCAGTTTTTAGCTATTATGAATGAAGCGATTTTGAACATTCTTATATAAGGGATTTTGTGGACGCTTATTTTCATTTATCTTAGGTGAATATCTAGAAACTGATAGGTCTTAGAGTAGATGTATGTTGAATTTTATAACTAATTCACAAATTATTTTCCAAAGTAGTTGCATCATTTTATATCCCCCCCCATCAGTGTATGACAGTTCCAGGTGCTTTACATCCCTACCTCACTTGATGGTGTCAGTACTTTAGATTTTACCATTCTCACGGATGTGAAGCGGTATCTCATGATGATTTTAATCTGTATTTCCCTGATGACAAATGGGGTTCAGCATCATTTCACGTGCATATTGTTCATTCATAGAACTTCCTTTATGAGGTTGCTGTTCAAGACTTTTGGTCACGTTAAAGAATAGAATTGTTTGTCTATTATTGAGTTGTAGGAGTTTTTTTAATATATTCTGAAGTCACGACCTTGATCGGATATAAGTATTGCGACTGTCTTCTCCCACTTTGTGGCTTGTCTTTTATTTTAACCGGTCTTTTGAGAAGAGATTTTTAGTTTGACAAAGTCCAGTGGATTAATTTAAGAAACAATTATTGAGAATCAAAAAGTTGATTCCTAAAGAAAGTAGCACAGAGAGTTTATGCCACAAACAATATTTTTGAAAGAATTTATGGTGATTTAAGACCTGGTTTTTCTTACTGTTCAAGAGGAAATTAAAAGTCTTTTCTGGACTGAAGAGAAGGAACTTGTGGAATAGGAGAGGAAATTAAGACAAGAAGGGGTCCTTTGCCCACTCTCTGCCCCTCTGGGGTAAGTGATCCATGCTTCAGTCAGTGTGTGGGGATCCCATTTTAGAGAAGACCTACTTTTTGCTTTCCCAGATATAACTCAGGGAAACAATGCCTTGTAGAGAGCTTTATAGAAGGTCAGCAATGGTGGGTGAGGGTTACAAGTGGATAGGCCTAGGAAAAGCCTTGGGAGGTACAGCAACTCAGGAAGCTGGGAAAGGCAGACAAAAGACTTCTCAGATTCACCATGGGGGAGGGAAACGCTGAGAGAAAAGTATGCTAATTGAAGGAACCTGGAATTGAGACCAAGATGACTCAAAGTGCTTGTGCCCTGAGTCCAAAGGCCATTGTGAGAACATGGACATCAGGAGTGACATCTAGAACTCGAGGATGAAGGTGAAATAAGGGGAAGTTCAACCCAGTGAAGGCCAGTGCGGACAACAGACAACTGTGAATGAGATGCCATTTTACCCTGAGGCCCCTGGACTTAGATTACTCCCTAAGGGAAGGGGCAAGGGGAGGGACGGAAATTCAGACCAATTCTTTATTGAAGAGAGACGTCATTTTAATACAGATGGAAGTGAGTTTTACCTTGAATTGGCAAGACTGATTTTTGCCACCAAAAATATATGAGAACTTGAGAACTAAATTATAAAGAAGTAAAACTTCATGTTTGCACCCCTGATTTTTGTGATAGTGAAATTACATGAGGTATAATCAAAAGATCTTTAAGTCAGGGACCATTTCTGTATTTTTCACTAAATTATATTCAGGGTGTAGTACATAGTAGGTGGTCAAGCAATAGTTTTGAGTAGATAAAAGAAAATCACCCAACTATTATGGAATGAGGTTTTTATAGCCTTAAGTCCCCCAATTTACACTTCTTCTTTTCAAGGACAAATTAGCCATGTAGTTGGAACATAGCAGCAATGGGAATAGACATTTTATTTTCCCTTCGCTTCCCAATCAGTAAGCAGTTATTTCCTTAAACCTGCCTTTATAAATGGGGAATAACTTCATGTACTAAATTCATTCCCGGATTCCATATCATATAAAAATGATTACCTCTGGATGATTTAATATTCTTAACTCCTTACACATTTTGTGGCCACTGTGGTGTTCTCTAAGAGTTTAAGAAATTTTAAAAGCACATTTAAAGCAAAGAACAACCCTCACTTGGTTATTTATTTGTTGATTTTTTTCATAAACTGTGGCTGACATTCCCATGTCTCAAGGTAAATTCCCTTAAAGACCTAAGGACAATAGTGCATATGAAGAAAACTTGCCCCAATTTGCAAGGGCTTATAAAGGATGTCACTTCCTAATTGCTCTTTAGGGACGAGGGCTGTCATACTTAAGAGAGCTGACTTTGGCATCAGACTTCATCTCCATGCAGGCCACACTTACTGGCCATGGGAACGAGCAGCTTACATAAGGTCTCCCAGTTTCAGCTGAGTCACCCCAGGGAAGTTTAGACTATTAAATGAGATAATGTGAGCTTAGCACAGAACCTGGCACATATTAGACACACGATTTGTTTCAGCTATTTTATCATTTCCACCTTTATTTGTATTTCCTGATATTCTGAACCTCTGGAACAGAGCGGTGACGTAATTTTTCTTGAAAACAGCATGGTCTGAGCATGGCCATGGTGAGACTGTTAAAGCATTTCCTTGCACCAGATGTTAGGTTTTCAGGACTCACAGTCACAGACCCAGGCATCTCTGTAGACACATGTGAAAAAGATCAGAAGTGAAGGCATTTGTAGGGAGCACTGTTTCTTTGGGCAATCTACGTGATAGCTTAGGGTTTGGAAAAGAAATCTAGTCTTCTCCTGGGAAATGGAAAAAATTGACAGAAACAGAAAAACCTGGGCTAAGCTTGTGTTTCTTTTTGTAACTGCTATTTGAAATTCATTAACGACCAGCTCTATTATGGCAGCAGGGGCAATAAAGAACTAATGGACTCCTGATTTTCCTCCCTAATCTAGTGAGGGCCTAGGGCTTTCAAAGTCATTTTGAAAGGAGACTCAAATCTAGTCCAGAACTTATTGGCTGACTGATGAACCACTGGTAAATCTTCAAGCAAACAGAAGTTGATTTTGAACCCATTCAGAAAACATTCTTTATTTGATCTTCCTAAAACCTGAGGTATTTAAGTATAATTCAATCAAAGTGAGGCAGCTGTCCCAGAAATCAGAAAAAGCCTATTTGTTTCATGTAGGCTTAGTTGTTCTTTGCTAAAGAAATGAACTCGAGGGTGTAACACAGCATCCTGGGCCCACTTGGGGACTTTACACAGGACAGCTGCAGCAGACATGGCTCCCAGATAACTAATAAAACAAACTAATAAATAAATCACAGGATGGGAAAGCAGGGAAGGGGACGATGCTGATTTCTTTCCAGGGGAGAACACAGCACGGAGAATTGTGACCCAAGGAGTATCCTGCCATTAAAATGAGTTTCAGAAATAACCCTGGAAACTGCAGTGATTTTGACAAGCGGGGTGACCTTTAAGAAAATGACATGAATATCCCAATTAGATGCTCTTCTTCTGCACAATGACTGCTAACCCCCTATTAGATTCAAGTTCCCTGCATGAGAAAAACTGCTCCTATAGCAGATGGACAGGAACCAAAGGGAAAATATCCACCTTAGGTGAACTTGAAGATTCTAAGTGATGGAAAGTGAGTTCAAAGCTAAGAAATGAAAAGGGGGAATAGAATTAACACATAACGGAGGGGTTTGCGACTGTCATGGGAAACAGCAAAGGACAGCTTCATAGAGAGAAATGTGAGAAAGGGCTTTCTTAGTCCTATGGACAAGCTTGGACCACACCCCCATTTGTAGCCCTTTGCACAGTTCTTGAATACACTTAACCCCCACTCCGCCGTCTCAATACAGAGTGCTGGAAGCTCCTGTCTTCCCCAGATGTTGTTCCCCTGACTTGAAAAGCCTTTCATGATCTTAAGGAGCTATTAGCACAATCATCTAGTCCTGTGGTACTCTTAGTAATGAGATTCTCAATGCATATTTTAACCATGATTTACCTGCCAAACCATATTTGTTTATTCATTCATTCATCAAAATGTTTATTGAGTATTTTTTATGTGCCAGGTACTGTTTAGGTTCTGAGATTATGGTGGAGAATAAAATGGGCACAGCTCCTGGCCTCAAAGGCGCTCCCATTCTGGAGGGAGAGATAATCAAAATACAGTAAACAGACAAATAAAGCAGATACAAAGTGTGACACATTTTATGAAGGAAACAAGGAGCTGATACATTGAATAAAAGGAAGCAGGATTATGTTTGAAGTTTGGCCAAAGATTCTCTGAGGCCCAGGGAAAGAGCAGAAGATGGTATTGTCCTCTGGGAAGCAAACCAGCAGAATTTACCAAAATTGAGTATGGGTATACCTGGGATCTAGCAGTCACTCCTAAATATAAATGCCAGAGATAGTCTCAGGTCTATGAGAGTCTGTGTTCTAGATTGTTTATTATGATAGTGATTGTGACAGGCGGCAATTAGAGGGGTTCATCACAAGGACGAATGATTGCTGACCATTCTGGGTTACTACGGAACAAACAACAGGAGTCAATGGACAGGATGAACAGAAATATGGCATGCTCTAAAAGTAACGTTGAGTAAAAAAGGCAGGAAATAAAACGAGACTCAAAGAGCAATGTCTTATATGCACATTGAAAGCACATGCTATAACATGACAACACATTTAACAAAGATAAATTAGAGCCAATCTCAATCCCCTCTGTGAGTGAGGGAAATGAGAGTAAGGGTAAGGGAAGAAGAAGAAGAAAATAATTTTTCATGGAATGAGGAAAGTGCCTGAATGGTCTAATTATGATGCTGTGTTAAGAATTTCAGAGTGTGATTGACTCAGCTCTGCAACTAAGGTTAAAAAAAAAAACCCAAGAGAGGTAGTTAGCCAGGTTTAGTGCTGGGAGGAGTGCCCCGGTCCATGGAAGCAGCTGGCAAAAAGGCCTCAAGGTAGGCAAGGGCTGTTCTGAAATGCAGCCTGTGCGATCACCTCATCAAGAGCAACAGGGAGAGGGTCATGGGATGGACATGGAGAGAAAAGAAGGAACTTGATTATACAAGGTCTCAGTAGGCTGTGGTAAGAGGTTCAGATTTTATTGACCGTGCAATGGGAGGTCACCAAACTGTTTTAAGCAAAGGGGTGACATGCCCTAGGTGATATTTTTTAACAGCTCCTATTGTCTGTGGTGGAAAATATGGACAGGAGGGAGTAAGAGTAAAACCAGAGACACCATTGAAGAGTCACTGTAGTAGATCAGATAGGTGATGCCCACGATTTGAATCAGGGTACCTGCACACATGGAGGGAAATGTTTGAACACACCTGCACACGAACCCACTCACGTCAGGAAGATAAGGAGAGTCAAGTCTTTACATGGCTCACGTTTCTACTTTTCTAAGTGAATATGATCCAGTGTTTCTTTTCTGTTGGGCTTCTGTTGGAACAACATGAATTCTCAAGATGTTGTTGGCTTCACCCTAGTCCCACCCCCTAGCACAGGTGTGCTCACAGGTGTTTGCCTCCAAGCCCTGGACTTTTCCCAGCCATAAAGGAGTTGCACAGGTCTTTCTGAGTACGTCCGTGGTCAGAATGCTTAAAAGCCAGCCTCTGGAGCCTGTTGGCTCTGCTATTTATTTACTAGCTGTGTTACCTTGGACAAGTTCCTTTGTAGCTCTGTGTCTCTGTTTCCTCATTTGCAAAATAAAGATAAGGATAATATCTCTTTCATAATTAGTTAATATATATAAAGTACTTAGAACACAAGCTCTAGTAGAGTTTGCTTTTCTGTTGGGCTTCTGTTGAAAAAGCTAACAACTATTATTGTAATTATTATTAGTGGAAGGATCCCATTGTTTTCCACACTAACATGTCTAGTGATTACAGCTCTTCTAGCAGAATCCTTTCTGATAAGCATCACCCAGGAACCCTGTTGTCCCACTGAGGCAGGATAGTAAGAAGCTAGGAAAATTCCTTGGCCAGTGGAATGGGGAGATAGATAGCTGATTTAAACTGGCCTCATCCAGCACCCTGACTCACTTGCCTCCTTCTCTCTTGCAGGACCACTCCCTGAAACATTAAAGCCCTCAGGACAATGAGGTTCTGATCAGCATCAAATAATCTCAGGAACAAAGCCTGAGATCTGTTGACCACAGAGACAGAGTTTTGGTCAAACTAGAGATACTATCTAGGCCTCAGTTGTGTTTCATCTCAAGGCCCAGAAAAAAACAGGAAAACCACTCAAAGTGATGCCTGGTCCCACCTCAGGATGAGGTGCAATGATGACCAATGACCCCGTAGCACTCACCAGTCAGTAGAGACTATAATCCTGACGCTATAGGCTCATTTTGATGAATCAGCATATTAAAGGACACAACTGGAAAGCTGGTGAATAATCTATAGAGATCCTCCCCTGAGACCTCCCCTAAAATTCCTGCCTTTAGAAAACAGATAAAAACCCTTCAGACAAAAAACCCAGTGTGTGTGCTCTCTCTAGAGCACACCTGTGCCTTCTTTCTTCAGGCATGTATCTTTGCTTTTTTTCTCCTAATCTCTGAGGCCCCCAAAGACTTGAAAACTGGGGGACAGTGGGCAGTGGCACCTTGTCCCAGGTTAACCGCCTGAACCTGTCTCCAAGGGCCCTTCTATTGCCTGTAAGTTTTCCCTTGAGTCCTCTCATACCTGTCAGCTCTCTACTGCCTCTGTGACTTCCTTTCTAGAAGGCCAAGGCAGCTCTCTGAGCAGCCTGCTCCAGCCTTCCCTTTGAGTGTACTTTTGCTTTACGTGTTAAATAAACTTGCTCTTGCACTACTGTTCTTGTCTCTGAACTCTTTCTTTGTCGAAGTCAAGAATTGAGAGGCTACATTGCTGGTAAAATCACCTCCACCCCATAATACACCAAGTGGCTAAAACATGAGGTAATTTTTTTGATAACTGGGCATAGCTTAATGTTTTCCAAGGAAACAAAAAGTCCTCATTGTAAACAAGGTTGAGAATGCTAAAACTTTTCTAAAGTGATAAGGGATGTGTCATCTGCCACTCCTTTTGCGAGTGTATTTTTATATATCTTATAAGAGACCTCAAGAGAAGCAGGCTTAATACTAACGTAGAGCTGTACATTCAGTGTCACAGCTTCTGGTCATGCTGATGCATTTACACGCACTGCAGCTGGTGTGGCCAAGGTTTCAGCCTATCGAGCACCCTGCTTCACATTTACCAGGTATGGCAGTTATTTATGACCTTTATTTATTCCTTCCTATTATTTTCCACCCAAACTACTGCTTCTTGTCGTGCCTGCACAGGGTTTTAGGCAATTTAAGCATTCACAGTAGGTTTGAATGACCAGTAAAATTAACCTTGGCCCTCTTAGCTATTTGCATTTTAAAAGGAAGTTTGCAATCTGAATTGACCTCTAATCTGTTGATTTGAGAGTGAGGAAATGCACTTTCCAATTGTCTCTGGAATAGCGCTAGGCTAGACCTCTGTGCTCCCTGGAAATACCTCTGCCTTCCCTTCAGCCCTAGCACCTGTGGTATTTTCTGTAGACTTTATACCTAGGTGGGGCCTGTACTGGACACTTCCCGTGTGTGGTCTGCCTGAGCCTCACATTAGTTCTATGTGTACCTCTGGCTTCCTACCCAGGCTTCTCTGACTTGGGACACCTGTGCTGGCTGGGAGTCATCAATGCCCCAGGGGAAGCCCCTGAGCAATGGGACCTTTCACATGTCTGAGACACATTCTTCCTGGTTCCTCAGAATCCTGGTGGAATAGAGTCCCATGGCCCACAGTGGTGACCCATCTTGAAAACTCATCCTTGACTCAGCTTTTCCCCCTCCGATGCTTCTCTCTTTTCATTCCCCACTCCTGTTTCCCTGGATGGCTGATCAAAATGGACTGTTTGCTGTGGGGGCACCCAGGCTGAAACAGGGCCAGAGACCAGTATGCCTTTGCATGGCCATTTACGTTTGTGCTGCTCCGGGTGGGATTAATATATTTACAGATTATGATTTATAAAGTAGAAATTTGCCAGAGTATTTATGAACAATTAAGATAAATCCAATGGTTTGACATTTAATGCAATGAATATTTATTGTACTTTACCTAGGTACAGAGTTAGGTTTTGCGCAGGCAATGGTGAATGAGCTCTCCCTGACATTGCAGCCCAGTGTGTGTAGTCCCAGCTCACTGGTAACAACTCAGAGAACAAAATGCACCCTGGGGAAGAAAGGTAAGTAAATCTCCAGGGCAGGCAGCCACACTAGGGTTGAGTGTGATGCCAGTCTGGTTGCCTGAATTCCCTTCCTCATTCATTACTTCCTAGCTGGCTAAATTACTTAATCTTACCCAGCCTCAGTTTTCTCCTCTATGAAATGCAGGAAACTTCTTAGAGTGATTGTGACACTAAATGAAAACAAAAATGTATGTAATGGTCTCGTTACACTGCCTGACATGCAGCAGGTGTGCAGCCAATTCCAGCTCTGCAGTAGGTCATTGATTTCCGTGTGAGGTGGTGGTGTGAGGGGACAGGCTTTAAATAAGAGGAGATGGAGGGAGAGCATGAAGAGGGTGTGTACCTCTGCCCAACCTGGGTTTCGCTTGATACTGGGGACATAAAATGGAGAATTCGGCTAAGCAAAAGGTAACCACAAGTAATTACTTTCACAGATGTTAAACTTTTAGCCACTTTTTTATTCAAGCAATTTGTGTTGTGTTCTGTATTCCTAAAGTATTACATTATATTTACACATTTAGATCGCTTCTGTAGGATGACAAATGTGCTGTTAAATGTTAGAAATAATTTTAACTAAAAAATTTACATTCTCATACCTTCTGTACCACGCTTTGACTAGTTCTATTTTAACAACACCTCCCTCTCTCTAATTATCCTAATCAGTCAAAAGTTCCTTATACCTTGTATTTACAGTGCAAGGTTAATTCTAGGATGTATCTGGGACACTCTCTATCAGCCATTTCGTTGGAGATGGTTAAGGGAAAAGAAAGAGACCATAAGCCGAGGGATGAAAAAGTATAAATGACGGGAGAAAGGAGATTGTGAATGGATTTGAGCTGAGAAAAGCCGGTATAACTTCTACTGAGAGAGAAGCTGTCTGTGGGCTCAAGGTGCCATCTTGGGCACTCCCTGTCTCTTCCTTATTCTCCTGAACATCTGTACCTGCCTCATGTGATTTGACACCTCCTCCCGACACCTCCAAGCCTTCAGTTCTTCAGTGAAAGCTTTTACATTGCACCAGCAAAACTGGAAGCAGGCAATTTTCCTTTGCTTCTGTCCACTTCCATTTCTGAACTTTTACCCAACCTACTACTCTCCCCAGGCAATTGTCAAAAGTGTTTTTGGCTAAGGAGGGTGTTCCCAACACTCTGTCAGATGAACAGATGAGGGGTGGGCCAGGGAATGGGTGGGTAGATGGGGCTGGCATGAAGGGCATCTGTTCTTCTCGATTACAGGGAACCAGGGGTCTGACGAAGATCTCTTCCTTCCCCAAGTCTCTGATTGGCTTTTAAAAGACTCTTAGTTCCTCCTGAAATGAACCAGAGAGTCCGTGTAACCAGATGATCCGCTTTCAGATGAATGGTTTGTTGTATCATTTGGAGGTATAAAAAGATTTATTAATTCATAATTTCATCAAGTAATACTGTGTGAGTAAATGTTTTAATAAGGTCACTAATTCCATTACAGTATGTTGTGTTTAATAGTCTTTAAAGGTGAAATAAAATTATCAGCTTCTAATTACTCTCCTCCAATTTTCTGTAGGCTTAATGAAGGTTTTCTAAAAGCCCATGCCTCCCTCTCTCCACTGCCCCCTCCTACCCCTCCCACCTCTACAGCATTCAGGACAACATATAGTGTAGTGTAGTGGTTTAGAATTAACATCCTGGGATAAGAAAGATTAAAATTAGAATCCTACCTCAACCGCTTAGTACCTTTGTGACCTTGGAAGAGTTTCTTAAACTGGCTAAGCCTCAGGATGCTTATCTGTAAAATAGGATCAAGATCCTATGGCAAAAAGTACCCCCTGAAGATTGGATGAGATTGTTAACGCAGATACAATGCTAACAACATGCCTGGTAGGAGTCATGAGCTAAATAAATGTGAGCTACCATATTAGTTATATATGGCTATGAGACAAATTACCCCAAATCAATCTGGGTACAGCTAAGCTATGCACCTCTGCCTCAGGTCTCTGAGAAGGCTGTACTCAAGGTCTTGGCCAGGCTGCAGTCTCATGTGAAGGCTAATCTGAGAGAGGAGCCAAGCTTTCTAAGCTGCCAAGGTCACTCACGTGGTTGTTGGTGAGGCTCTGATCCCTGTGGCCTGCCGGACGAAAGGCCTCAGGGTATTCCTGGCTGCTGGCTGGAGGCCTCCCTTGGTTCCTTGACATGGAGGTTTCTCCATGAGGCAGCTCAAACATGGCAGCTGGCTCCCATCAGAGTGAGCAAGCAAGAGGGCAACAGAGAGCCAGCCAGCAACACAGAGGACACAGTGTTTCTTTAACCTAATTTCTGGAGTGGCCTCCCATCGTTTGTGTCATATTCTATTCATTAGAAGCAAGCCTTTAGGTCTAGGCTGCGTTCAAGGGCAAGGGGTCATACAAAGATGTAGACATCAGAAGGTAATGATCTTTAGGAGACATTTAGAAGCTGCCTACCGCAGCTGTAGTCATTACTATTGTTAAAGTAACTTACCATTTAATAGGATCACATTTTATCAAACGTCTAGTTGAAAAACTTCCTTGGATTCCCTTTGTTTATGATACAAAGTTGATATGCCTTCCACAGCACATGAGGTGTTGCAGACCAGGCCCCTTCTGTTCTTCTAGGTTCGTCTCTGCCACCCCTCACTGATCTTGTTGGTGTTCTCTACTGACCTTTCTCACGCTGTCCAAACCCGCCGGGGTCCAAGAGCTCACAAGTGTTTCCAGGAGATTTATCTCATTGAAAAGCAAAAACGATGTCTATTTTAATTCCTAATTGTGTAGAAAAAAAGTCAGCACCTAAAATTATTTACATGGTCTTCCCTTTCAAAACAGAACAGGAGAGGCTTTGGGGAGGTAGCCCGTGAGATCTGAGAATCAAAAGAGGTTGGGAGACGTCATCACACGTATTCACGTCTCTGTGACTGCTTTGGCTATTGCCTCTCCATTCTGTCTGGTGGACTCGTATTTATTCTTCAGAGTCACACCTTGAAGTCTTTTTTTTTTTTGGTAAACATGTCTTCAAGCCCTTCAAAACTTACCCTTTCCCCCACTTCTTCTCTGTTTCCCATAGCACTTTGGATAATCCCTCCTAGAGATATTTTGTTGTAGACGGTACATACAGAAGGTGTTCCACAGAATCCTGAGATCTCACACCGTGATCAAGATGGGGTTGAGGGTGAGCTTACTTTCTAAATGGTTGGTTTTTTAGTTTGTGTTACCTAAGGCCCTGCCCAAGCCCCCATCCATGGAGACTCTCTTTTGCTTATGGACCTCGTTGCCCAACACATCCCTGCCTGTCCTCGGGATGGACCCTGTCTCAAGGGCAACTCACCTGAGTGCGGGAGTTCTAGACCTGGCTTATTAGGTAATTTGTCCAAGTTCACTATTCATCAGGCAGTGGAGCTAGAACTCAAACCCTGACAGTCTCATTGCATGGCTTTTGCTTTTACTTTCCCCGGTGTACTGCCACATGCGTTGGGAGGACAATAACTCTTTATGTACCTCTTGTCATCAGCCCTTTAGGTTCTGACAGACAGGTGCTTCAGAGGCAGGAGAACAACGTGGGTTTTTTTCAATACTTCAAAACTGTTTGAAAACCCATACAAAGTCAAAAATGCTCCCCTAAGGAGTATTTAACAGCAATTTTTACTGTGCCTATCAATCATTCACCAAAACACTCTCCCTTTCTTCTTCCATCTTTCTGCCACAAAACATTTGCCTGCGTCAGGCACTATATTTACCTTCAAAGGTGCCCTCATACCTTGGGTTTACTAATATTGGACTATCACAGATTCTGACATTCTTATATATTGAAGTCTTTCTCTGAATCTATTGAAACAGACAATTCAGAATGGAAGTGGACACCAGTTGTTTTCTGCCCAGCACCCTGCTTGTTTGGGGAATAGTACTCCTCCCATGATCTGGTGGCACTATCCAATAAGGCGCCTTAATCTAACCCCCACTTGCAAGCAGGGACCCATGATCCTGTCTGTGAGCCATGACCCACGATCAGGCCCGTCTGTGTGGCGACAGTTGTAGAACTGAGCACAAGACCTATGTTAGGGCAGTCAGAATTGCCTGGATGATAAACAGAAGATGGGAAAGGAAATTCTCTGGTTGTTAAGCTGGAAATAAATGAATCTGCTACTGGGTAGCCTTCCTTCCTGTCAGGTGGAGAAAGCTGGACTATGGAAAGAAGCCAAAAGGAAGCAGGCCAGAGAGAGGGAGGGGGACCGAGACCTCACATGTTGATTGAGCTCTTGAATCCAACCATGCCTGATGCTAGACCCACCCCTGCAATTTCTAGCTTTGTATGCTAATAAATGATGTTTACCTCTGAAGCTAGTTATAATTGAGTTTTAATCATTTGATGGACCAAAGTCATGATTAACATAAAAGCTAGGGATGGCAAGTCAATTTTAAGCATGCAAACCGTAAGAAGTTACTAATAATTTTCAGTATTTGTTAGTGTATGTTCCAAATATTACATGAGACTTACATATAATAAAAATTATTTACTTTTTCCTAGAATTCAAATGTAACTGAGCATCCGGTATTTTTATTTACTAAACAAATAGCAGTACTGTTTGCTTCTACAACCGTGTTGAGGACTCTGAGGCCAAGTTCAGCCTCATGGGGAGAGAGCATGGTTACTGATTAATGAGGTGTGCTCTGCATGTGGAAGTAGAGAGGTGTCCTGAGTGTCATGCATACACCATTCCTGGTTCACCCCAAATGTGTAGAAATGTTTTCCCTCTGCAGCCTTAGGTAACGCGATGTAGTTTAATAATCATATAAATAATGGTAACTATCACTTATTGAATCCCTTTAACTAAGAGCCTTACGATATCATCTAATTGAATCCTCATGACAATATTTTATTGGCTGTATTTTACAACTGAGACTCAGAGAAATTAAATCTTCACTAACAGTAAATGGCAAAGCTGGGATTCAAACCCATGTCTTCTGACACCAAAAATTGTTCTTTTTCAAGTTCATCGTTCTACGTGAGGCAAATATTGTTCTGACAGCATATATGTACAAATCATCTTAAAATGCTATCTTACAAATTGCTACATATACTATATAAACACTTATACATCCACTTTTGGCCCCAAATGGTAAACTGTCCTTTCATAACAAAGAGCAGCAATTCAGCAACAAGTTGGAGCCTTGTATGAGGCAGTATTTTGGCAAACGCATTTCAACAGTTGATACCAAAGGTGTGCCAATTGTGAAAATTGGTTTTAGGCTACAAATGACTATGTAAAGTTTTCAAGATGATAAGGTGGGAAGGGATCTATTTAACGTGTAGCAGGGGAAATGAGGAGGGCTAGATGAGCCCCACATGAAATTTAAAGTTGGCTGTTTGTGGGGCTAGAAGGTTTGTGGTTCTAGATTATCTGCATGAGCTGATAGATATGAGAGCATTCATATTTTGGTAGATGGAGGAAGAAAGGTTGTGTGTGTGTGTATGTGTGTAGTTGTGTTATTTGTAAGTTTTCATGTGTTGATGTTCAATGATTTCTAAGCTGGAATATGAGGTGGTAAGATGGCAGACAGGCAATGGTGCAGGGGATGGGCTAGGAGGGCATCTATCCCCTATTCTATCTTTTGAAATAAGGCATGAGAGGTAGAAGCTGGAAGAAAATTGTGTGACTTGGGCATAAGCAATGCCATTTCAGGTCCAGTAAAAAGGGAGGCATGCAGTCACAGAAGGCTATGGTTTCTGCTTTGGCATGCTACCCTGCGGGTCTCTGGGACCTTGGGGACTGGAGGCTTGGGAATCATTTAAAGGCAGCTTACTTGGCCCTGCTGTTTTCATTCATAGGGAAAATCTGGTAGCTTTTGCGATGGTATATGTTCCCTAAGCTACTGCCAGTGCAAAGAGTATTAACAATGGGCTGAGCATCATGTGGTGTCTGAGGAGGGTGACAGAGAGGTTCATGATGTGCCCATGGCAATTCTTAGAAATATGTGGAGAACTTCTCAGGAGGGCTGGAGGCCCACGTGAACAGGAAGTCTTAAACTATTAGGGTTAATGGGACTTCTTTTGTACTTACAAATCTCTAAGACCTGCGGCACCTGATATACAAGTATGAAGACTAACTAAAAAGAAAGGATAGAGTAAATAAAAGAAATTTGGAGAAAAATAGAGGCTTAAGTAACATCAATAGAGATAAGGGAATCTAAATGCTGAGTGAACACAATTCCCATGCAATAAAGTGAAAGAGGAATCTAAGAAGGAAAGCATAATTTCCTGTTTTCTTCCTCGATCCAAGGTAATCCGTCACCCTCATCATCCTCACATCTGTTTCGAGAGCCATGGCCTGATTCTGGCGGTTGCCTCTTACCCCAATGACAGCTAGGGCTTTTTAATCAGGTATTAGCAATCTCTATCTCATGTCCTTTTCCTTTTTCCCTTCTCCTTAGGATCACTGTCACCTTTAGGGGACTCTATTTCAAGACTACAAAATATGTTCTAAGATAGAAAGGTACCATTAACATTTCTCCGGTATGCAGTTTGTCTCCGGGGGAGACATTTATTTTATTACTCTGAATTTTATGAATGAGATAAATATTTAATTCTGCTTGTTTCTCTATGTCCCCAAATATGTCTTGGCCTTGGCACATGCTGGGCCTGTGTCCTTTTAGACTTATCAACTAGGCACAATAGGCATTTCCATGAAAGCGAAAAGGAGAAACTTAAATCAGACAAGAGCTCACTGCATTCAGAGCAGAACTGGGTTTTTGCAAGCTTAAAAGGAGTATCAGCATTTACAATGGCAGGGAGAAATTAAAAAGTGGGACATTTCCTATGATTTAGTGCTACATCGTGAGGAAAAAATGTTTATTTTGGATACCTTCTGAAATTCTCTTTCTCAACATGATCCATGGCTCTCTGCAGCTGACAGAATCAGGTACAAACTTTTAGCCTGACATTGGCAGTCCTCTGGGCCCACTGTTCAGGATGTTTTACTCAGATTCTTTTTATACCCTGCATAGGAAATAAGCTAATATGTTCAATGTTTCCTGAACCTTCATGTGTCTGAGACTTTCTGGGACCTTTTATTCCACCGGGAAGGCCATTTGCCTACTCATCAAGGCCCAGTTCAGTGCCACTTTCCCCACTGGACCTTTGAGATACCCAGCAGGAGCAACAGGCAATGCTCCTACCTCAGAGAGTCTATAGCACTGTCTCTCAAGTGGACCTGAACATTTGTTTTCTGCTAATTCCATGCATACCTTATCTCTCCCACTAGACTGTAATTTCCATAAAAATAAGATGCATAGTTAAGTCTTTGTGGCACCCCTGCTGCCCACCCCTTAATGCTGATGGCACAGTGCTGGTCATATTATAGGTTACAATGAATGTTTAGTGAATGAAAGAAGAAAAGAACAATCCCTGTACATTTGGGGGAAACAGTGGTCAAGTCCTTTTTGTTAGGGTTAACGAAACCACAACCTCTGAGGCCAGGTTAGAGTAGATGCCCTTCTCAGTAGATCATGACACATAGCTATGGCAGGCCAACACTTAAACCCCATCTAGAGTGAGGCTCTCCTGATGTCTCGCTGCCAGGGTTACTGCTCATATCCTACCATGTCCTCCTCAACCTCCAACGTTAGCATGCTATGCATCAGGGCCAGTATAGCAAAGGCAAAAATTCCAGTTCTAACTTTTTTCCATACCCCATCACAAAAGGACCTTATAAGTTGCTCTAAGATAAAAGAGTGTGCAGGACGTCAGTGGGTGGCAAATGCCACAGACAAAGACATTCAGGATGTTAGAGATTAAGAGTAAGAGTCATGAAAGGCACTATTCAAGGGAACTGAAGGAAAAGGAACCAGTGAAGTGGGCGGGCTTGTGATATTTGCTGCAGAACTATTGGGTTGACCAAAAAGTTCATTTGATTTTAAAGTAAAAATAAAAGATGCATTTTTCATTTTCACCAATAACTTTATTGAAAGTGTATGCACTGTTTTGTTTTATTACCTTCTACTATCTTTCAGGCAACTTCACAATTCCATCTTCCCAAGACTTTTTATCTTTTTGAGGAAAGAACTGTTCCAGGTGCCTTTTGCAGTGTAGGGAATTGAAATTTTTTTCCATTAAGAGAATTTTGAAATAAATTGAAAATCCAAAGGTACAATATCTGATGAATATGGTGGATGAATCACAACTTCCCAGCCAAGCTGTCACAGTTTTTGCCTGGTCATCAAAGAAATATGTGGTTTTGCATTATCCTGATGGAAGATTCTGTGTTTTCTGTTGACTAATTCCGGAGGCTTTTCATCAAGTGCTGCTTTTGGTTGGTCTAATTGGGAGCAGTACTTGTTGGAATTAATCATTTGGTTCTTCAGAAGGAGCTCATAATAGAGGACTCCCTTCCAATCCCACCGTGCACACAATATCACCTTGTTTGGATGAAGACCAGCCTTTGGTGTGGTTGGTGGTGGTTCATTTTGCTTGTCACATGATCTCTTCCATTCCACATTATTGTAAAGTATCTACTTTCCATTGCCCATCACAATTTGTTTTTAAAACAGAAAGTTTACATTACATTTAAGTAGAGAATCGCCTGCAGAAGTACAGTCAAGGAAGTATTTTTTACTTAACTTATGTGGAACCCAAACATCAAGGCAATTAACATAACCAAGCTGGTGCAGATGATTTTCAACACTTGATTTGGATATTTGGGTGTGTTGGCTATCTCCCACATGGTACAATGTTGATTGTTCTCAATTAATGTCTCAATTTGCTTGCTATCAACTTCAACTGGTTTACTGACCGTGGAGCATTGTCCAGCAAGAAATCTCCAGCACCAAACTTCGCAAATCACTTTTGACATGTTCAATCAGTCGCAGCACCTTCTCCATACACTGCACAAGTCTTTTTTTTTTTACGTTTCAGTCGTATTTTTACTTTTCTTGAAATAATAAAGCACAATATGCCAAAAATGTTGCGCATTTTCTTTCCTCTTCAATATGAAAATGGCTAGACAAAAAGTCACTAATTTTGAAAAGTTTTTTTAAATGCAGGCTGACATGACAGCTGTCACAATGCAATCTAACAAAATTGTTTCACATGAAGTTAAAGACAACTAAGTGCTACTAGAGCCAGCTTACAGAAAAAAACTGAATGAACTTTTTGGCCAACCCAATATATATACCTCAAGCCCAGACCAAATCACTCCATAACTTTAGCCAACTCCTCCACACGTGCACACTTTGATTAGAAGGGAAACCATATAAAGGAATGGGGCTTTCCTAATACAAACACATTATTATTATTATTATTATTCTTAGAACATGCATGCAAAGGACATGATCTGCAGAGCATCAGGGGCATCATTGCTTTGCGGGATAGGAAGGATAGTGGGTCAAGCTTGCACTAAATTGAGAAGTCAATGCTTGTTCAACCCTTTACTTTTTTTTTTTTAAGTACAAGCCAACTGAACTTCCCATCCATCCAGGTCTTTTATAATACTGGTTTCGTATGAGAAATCTAAATAAAGTGCTCCTCTACTTGTCATCACTAGAGAAAACAATGCAATCTCATTGGCCTGACTCAAGATTGCCTCCTTTTAAAGAAGTTTGGAAAGTCCCATTGACCACTTTCTCTGTCTTTCTCTCACTGGTGCTTCCCATTCAATTGACTTATCTGCCATCAGTTGGGTACTTGAGATTAAGTTAAATTAGTACTTAATGGTTTCTGAACTGCCCCGCTGTGGATTAGGCAATGGTGCTTGTTCTTGACTTAAACAGTAAATTGGATCACCATTTGCCAGCAGGGTGATTTGTGCTTTGGCAGCCTTTGCAGATCCATAAGTAAACCAGCAGACTCCCTGACACAGTAATCGGCCTTCCTGTCTAGAGTCATTACACATTTTTCTTATAGGTTGAGTTAATATAGATAAGCAGTATGGTTGATGGTTTCATTTGTTGTACCATTAATGAAACATAAAACAGATGTGTAAAGCACTGTCTTAGTAATAGAACTGCATTGCAAATTATTTATCTGCAGCAATCATGTCCTGCATGTAAGGTAGGGGCAAAATGGTTTTTCTCTTGACAATACTAGGTCACACTATTAAGCATAAAGTCTTAAATACAGTCATGTGCAAAAGGTCATAGTTTTGAGTACAAAAACAGTTTATTCTTGTATTCCTTACTAATTATTGCATCATTTATTTGTATTACAAATGTAAACCTGCTTTTGCCCACCCCTGTATAACAGAGAAACACAGAGAAAGGAGTAAGACTACCTTTTTTAAAAGGAGGCAGTCTTGAATTGCGTAAAGGACCCTATGCTGTTTTCTGTAATGATGAGCATGCGGGGAGCGCTTTATTGACATTTCTCATCGGGGACCACCATTACAAAAGACCTCACTGGATTGGAGGTGCAGTTAAATGGAAACCATTTAAATACAAAACACAATTGTTCTGTCAGTTGAGCATAGCATTAAAATTTTGTAAAATCAACAGTACTTTGGATCTGCTTGTATGTGCATTTCACTTTCTTTTTCCCTGGTCACTTCCCAGGTGCTTCACTAGAAGACGAGAGAATGAGAAAAATACATGTTCTCTTACTTTCTCGCTGTGAAGACCAGACTGGCAATGAAGTGTTCTAGGAGGAGATCACGTCAGTCAGAGAAACTCGGTAGCTGACTCTGGGGAGGAAAAGTGTACATCACCTTTATTCTCATCCTTTAATAGGCAAAGGAAACATGGCATGCTAAGCTCAAGAGGGAATATAACACACATTCTAAAGAAAGGCTTGGCAGGACCACAAAGGAGGAGTTGTAAGTTGCAATGCTTTTCCTGACTTGGATTGTTAGGAAAATTGGAGAGATTGGGCACACAGGTTAAGGTATGTTCTTGGACTCCCAACGCTCATCACTAGTACCCCTTTAAGGAGGGGAGGGTAAAGGAGAAGTGGGAAGGAGAACTACAGTGACTCGAGATGTTCCGCAAACCATACTTTTCTGGCACCTTCTCTCAGTAGTGCTTAGAGGCCACTCTTATTGTTACTGGACATTCTGAATGAAAGAGGTGTGGACACATTTCCCAGAAGTACCCCCAACTCATGTATGCTATCGTAACCTGGACTTCTTGTCATAGAACTTGCCCTGAAATTGTGTCTCTCTACAGTTTGGTCTCATGTCCTCATGTGTGGTGATTTCCAACAACCCTGACCTGTTCATTTCACACACAGATAATCCATGGATTCCAGCCTCAGCCCCCAAGTCCAGCTCTGGCAGCCCATAATCCACTTTGTAGCTCTGTTTGCTTAGTATGCAGTTAATCAGACCCAGCCCCCTTCTCTGTGTACTCCTAGTACCTTATGCATGCATTAGAATTCAAACTATTATATCATAACTTACAAATATTTTAGAAAGATGTTTCCCTTAGTAGACTGAATCATTGAAAATGGAGTCTTCGAGATATGTATTTATCAGCACTTTTCACAGTACTTGGCATATAATAGACAATAAATAATCACTGAATGTATAAATGAATGGTTATGTTTTGGAGAGGGCCTCTTCTCTCTCTCTCTCTCTCTCTCTCTCTCTCTCTCTATATATATATATATATATATATATATATATATATATATATATGTGTGTATATATGTATATATCCATCCCCTTATAACACAAATGAGGGGAAATGAGGTTTGTAAGGAAATCTACTTACACTAGCCTCAGAACTAGTCTGGTGCCTGGAACCTTGAATCTTGGCCTTCTGTCTACAGTGAGGTGGGCTAAATACTGATGGGAATCGCATGCAGGTACTCTGGCTCAGGAGGAGCCAAGGACAAGTATTTCCTTCTGGAAATACTTATATAATTTCCCATGAAAACTGATGATAAATATAAAAATATATTTTATGTTGGTGAATAATTTGGAGTTTAAATAGGTAGTTTGTGTTATAGGTTGACTTGGAGAAGGACAGCTGTACATGACTCATTCAAAAAAAGTATTACCCTGGCTGTTGTGGCTCAGTGGATTGAGTGCTGGCCTGTCAACCAAGAGGTTGCTGGTTCAATTCCCAGTCAAGGCATATGCCTGGGTTTCAGGCCAGGTCCCCAATGGAGGGTGTGCGAGAGGCAACCACACATTGATGTTTCTCTCACACATCAGTGTTTCTCTCCCTCTCTTCATCCCTTCCCCCCTTTCTAAAAATAAATAAATAAAATCTTTAAAAAAATTATTGAGTGTCCATTGCATGTTGGGCACCCTTTGCTTTGCTTTACGACTCAATTGGGAAATAGACCTGTAAATAGGATACGCAAGAGACCTAGTTGTGTCATGGAAAGAAATTATTATGATGTAATATGATACAAGCCTGAACAAAGATGAACA
>VMDR010004782.1:0-27619 GCA_007922815.1 Macrotus californicus
GATAATAATCAGAACAAATTTTACATGTCTCCACAAAATACTACAAATTAAAGAAAAATCTTCATTGTTACATAAGAGAAAACAAACATGTATATACCCTTAAATGGTCAATAAAAGGAAAGCAGTTAAATAAAAACTATGACGCTCCTCAACAATAAACTGTTCATCTGTTAAAACATTAGGTGTGTAAAGTACTTTAACTAATGTAGGAAAAATATTCCATCTATATTAGTAAGACATTAGAATGGGAAGTTTTTATATGTAAGTTTATCTCTATGATACTCTTTAAATGTATAGGGAAAACAATCTGAAGCCAAAGTGTAATTGCCTCTGCGTGGTGATAATTGATTTTTAATATTTCATAATTTTTAGTTTTTTAAAAAGATTTTATGTACTTGTTTTTTAGAGAGAGGGGAAGGGAGGAAGAAAGAAAGGGAGAGAAACATCGATGTGAGAGAGAAACATCTATCGGCTGCCTCTCGCATGTGCCCCAAGTGGGGATCAGGCCAGCAACCCAGGCATGTGTCCTGACAGAAAATGGAACAAGCCACCTTTCATTTTGCGGGGACGACGCCCAGCCAATTGAGCCATTCTGGCCAAGGCTATGATTTTTAAATTTTTCCACATTTTTTGTAATTAACATTTATATCACATTTGTGAAGAAAACACATTTGAAGGAAACCGTCCACCTGCAATTTGTGTAGCATGTATTCTAAAGATAATATTAAACATTTGATATTAAAACAGGGAACATGAACAGAACATAAGTAAGATTCTGGTAAGCAGTTAATCAGCCAGTTGTTAAAATGTTAAAAGTTTCACATGTTTGAGAATCTGACAGTGGTTGAATGCCCTGAAAATGTAATGTGTGTTTTTTTTTCCTTTGTAGGTTGCAGCTGTTGATCTTCTGGTCCCTGGAGTTGGAGAGCTCTTTGGAGGAAGCCTCAGAGAAGAACGGTACCATTTCTTAGAGCAGCGACTGGCCAGGTATTGGTCAGACCTAAAAGAAACAAAATTCAGAAATTGGGGACAGGGCACTCAAAGGCAGTCATGACACAGTAACAGAGAGCAGTTCATGGACCCCAGCAGCTGACAGACCTAAAACTCAGATTCTAAGTGATCTTGACCAAGTTGTTACTCGACTTTTCTCAGCTTCCCTTTCTTAAAGAATGAAGCTGTTATGTGAAGCAAGGCCAAAATAAAAGTTGCCCGCCATTTGTATGTTTCTCTTCCTATGGAAATGGCTTTTTAAAAAGTTAATGATGTAAGGGAAAGAGAGATTTTTCCTTAAAGCTTGTCCTTCATTTTTATTTTTCCCTTCTCTCTGTTCTTTTTTATTTACTCTACATTATGACTCTTATAGAGACATAAAGAAAGAATAAAGATGGAAAGAGAAAGATAGTAAAAATATCTGCAAGCTCACATTTAGAAGAAGCAGTTTTCCCTTCTTCGGGTTTTCTACATTGTGTAAGGGTCTCGATTCAGCTATTGGAATAACTTATTTTAACTTACTGTTTGAGACCCGGGAAGTGAGTCCGTAAACACACAGCAGATGTTTGGAGAAGAGCAGTAGGGCATCATGTTTCTAATTGAACTACCACTCCTGTGTGTGCGTGGCCTGCCAACACACCACAGTGACTCCCTTCACTAACCAAGGCTATGACCCTCCACTTCCCGTGGCTTCCACTTTTGCTGTGCCGGACTTTAAAAAAAGCCTTTCCCATGTTGAAGCCGTAGTCCTTCTCTCCAGATAATACTGGGTTTCATAGTAACCTGGAAAAGCCATAAAAACATTTGAAAATATCCTGCTAAATTAGCCATTTGTAAGGCTTTCTTTTTCTAATGGAGAAATGCTTTAAAAGTTGATGTTTCCAAGCTCCAAACCTATAAATCTGTTGGGTAACTTGGTTTTGTAATCCTGATTATTTGAACTGCTCTATTTGGTTAGAGTCCAGAAGAAAGGGGATACATATGTTCTGGGAGGACTCTTTTTTTGTCAGAGTACTAACTCCTTACTATAACCATAATGTTAGAAAGTCCTGGGAAAATCGTAGAATTGAAGTAAAGGTCAAACTCCTTAGATGGAAAGAATTTAAAGATTCTCTGGGGTTTTTTTTTAAGCACAATAAAAGTCACACATGGCAAGAAACCTCATCTGTTGAAAGATTAATTGGTCTGTTTTCTTTGCTTGCTTCCTTCCTTCAGGAAACTTGCCTCATGACATTAAATGTTTTCCTAATATCTGATAATATCCAAATGTATCTTTCCTAATGAAATGGATATGTGTTTTCCTCTCTCACAGATCTGCCTGTGACTTCTGTTTATGCGTTCTGTATTTTTGTATATTTGAGTTTTTCATCGTCCTAATCCTTTCAGACAGACTGTAGTCTCAAACACTTTTTTAAACAACTAAAGTTACTTTGAATGAGTACTAAGAGCTTAAGACTTTAACGCTTAATTGGCAGAAATCAATTGGCGATCATATTATGAAGGCAGCTTCGGAACCTGTGTTATCAGTTTTGCGTATAGAATGGCAGGTGTGTCTCCGTCCACCTCGTTTGTGTGTGCCTCGCAGCAACCCGAGGTAGCAGGGACAGTGCTCTCCTTATGTCTCAGGACGGTACACTCACGTCAGATGAACCCCTTCTCTTGGGCCCTGGACCATACTTTCCTTCTGTAGCATTTATTGACTATACCAGGACATATTTATTTGGTAATACCTGGGACTATTGTTTAACTAACCTTTCTTACCATATAGTAAAGATTCAGCTCCTCGACTAGATTGCATGGTATTTGAGGGCACAAGTTTCGGTGTGCACTTCTCTGTAACAAGCATACAACCCAGAAAAAATGTTTGGTGGTTAGCATCTTTATTTATCTTACTGACATTCTCTGAAAGAATTTTTTTGTATTCCTTTTACAGCTCAGGACTGACAGAAGCCTACCAATGGTAAGAATGAGGCCTCTGATGATTGTTATTCGGGCTGTTGGTCTGAGCATTACACAGTTTTGCTTGTTATCCCAAGGTGCTATGAAAGAGTATTCTCACAAGAGTTCCCACAAGATTGCTGATTCCTTTTGAGTCCTTGAAGAATAGTAATGATAGTGGCTGCTATTTGTTTATTACTTACGGTATGCTAGATAACTTAAAATTTTGATGTATCTTATCTCACGTAACCAGCATAACACCCTGGGAGTTAGGTACTATTCTTATTCCCTTTTTATTACCTGTGCAGACCTGAGGTCTAGAGATGTTAACTAACTTAACTAAGAACAAACAGAAGACAGAGCTGGGACTTTGTTCCTAACCATTATGCTTCATTTTCTCTATGTGTGACATTAGGGGCTTGAACTAAGTGATCCTCACCAACTAGAGAAATCCAAGCTGCTCAGGGAGGGTCACCTGTCTGTATTCATACATTTACTTCTCCAAACTTACTCTGGTTTTCTTTCCTCGGACCCTTTCTTCAAATAATTTTCAATACTTTTCAAAATGTGCAAATTTTCACTTGTATTTCGGTTATAGCACTCCTTTAGGATCTTGGCATAATAATATAAACAATATTATTAATTCTTCACCTGTCCTCATGCAAAGGAAAGGTCAAATTACACACTCCCTTTTTGGTAATGAAGGAACTAGATTTCAGAAGTGCAAAAAGCCTAAAATTAGGTTCAGGTATTGTGCCTTGAATACCTTTGTCTTCTTGTTTAACCAGTAATGATTTTAGGCATATTTAATCTCTCTTGAGTCTTGGTTTTCTTGGCTAAAAAATGCAATGATCGTATCTGCTTCACAAAGTTACTCTAAAGGATGAAAAGAAACAACATAGGCTAAGTATGTACATAGAGTAGAAGCTCCTAAATGCTATTCCCTCCTTCCTTTCCTTCCTTTGTTCTCAATTTTGCTGTTAGGTAGATGAGCCTGATTGATCAAGCTTATGCATTTTACCTCAGCTTCTGTCTACAAGATGATGTCCATAGTGTGTAAAAACAAGCTAAGTGCACATTTTAATTATTGGTTAAATAAGTTTAGGCCTTTTCTGGTCTTTATTAATCATTTCAGTACTATTCTTTTCCCAGCTAAAGTTTTCAAACTGTTAAGATCTCCAAATATAAAGGTTTATTATTTGAACCTTTTTTCTTTTAAATGGTTATCATAGTATTTCAAGGTAGAAGGGGTTTTAAAACTCTTCATGTCTGTGACCTCTGCTGGTGTTCCACCCGCTGTGAGTGGCCACCCCAGGTGTCTAGGAATTTACTCACTTCCTGTTTCTACATGCCATATGCAAATAAAATTTGTAACTAGTTCCACAAATTTTGTACCAGCTCTTCTAAAATCTGGCTACCCTAGAATAAAGTTAACAAAGGTCCATCAAATATATATTCATTAGAAAACTTGTTTCTTAGAAGTGGATTTTTCCATCTATTAAAAGCAAAGGGAAGAAAAATGCTGAATTTAGTTTCTAGACATTTATGCCAGTGTTTTGACATCAACGTATGAGAAACTTAGAACTACCTAAGCTTTTGCTATGCTTCTAGCTGCCAGCTGACATCCTGCAGGTGTTTGTGGCAGGTGGTTTGATATGCCCTTTATCTCATTTTCTCATTAAATCAATGGACACCCTGCCCCCATGCCTTATAAACTTAAAGTTAATTCAGCTATCAAACATTTCAATTATTCAAGACTGTGTTCCATCCATTATTCCTGACAGTTCTTACTAATCTGAAGCTTTATACTAGATACTCTTGTTTATAGATCTGTCACTTGGTTCTAACTCACCTAGTTGCAATTCATTTTTTATTTTAGAAAGATAAGTACTAAATCTTAACCATATCAAATACCGATACATGTATCCATTATTGTTAACAGTGGGAAGATAGGCGATAGTTTTTATCCTAGAGTTGCCAAATGACTACCAGCCATGGCGCTCAAGTTCGATTCTGGAACTGACTTTATAAATCATTCAAGAAGCTATACATTTGTTTTCATCAATATTATATAACTCAAGAATTCTCCCACCAAATGACATAAAAACATTTACAGAATATTCTTCCTCCTCTTCTTCCCTAAAATAATTTTATCCTAGGCTGGTGTATTGAAATGTGAGTTTGAATTTTGGCTGTTTCATTTTCTGTGCATTTCTAGCCATCTTAAGTGGGAATAGAATGTCCACAGATGGGCTTCAGAGGCTGTCTGGCCTTCCAGAAAAAGGACTCTGGACATCTTCCACTAGGCTTGAAGCAGAGAGCTGGGAGTTTCTCCTCACCCCAGCACTCAAGAGTATATTTTTGTACCTTCAAACAGTAAATCTTCATATAGTAAGCATCTACTCCAGAGCAGACACTGGAGATAAAAGGTTGAATAAAACATAGCTCCTGCCCTTGGTGTAGCTTATACTCTAATCTATATATCATTTTATAATTCATCAGACAAAACTCTTCAGTCTCTTCTGTGTATCAAACTATGATTTTGGTGAGGAAAAAAAGAGTATCGTTAATATGCTAAGAAATAGGAAAGGAATATCTTTTAAAGAAAATTAGTAGCTTCATGAGGCAAGTTTTCTGTATATAATTAACTAAATAAAAGAAAAAGGATCAAGTAACCAAAGTTCATGAATGCATGACAGGATTTGCTACTGTTGGGATAACATTAAACAGATCACTTTAACTTCTCTGTGTCCTTCATCCATCTGTGGGGGGAAAGACTGGTCTACCATAATGATGTCAATAACCACAAATGATTACAAAATAACTTTAAAATATAAATTCTGATATAAAAGCTGACCCTCAACAGCATTTATAGGTGATGATTCTCTCTTTTTCAAAATCAGGTATCTGGACCTCCGTCGATTTGGATCTGTGCCACATGGAGGTTTTGGGATGGGATTTGAACGCTATCTGCAGTGCATCTTGGGAATTGACAATATCAAAGATGTCATCCCTTTTCCAAGATTTACTCATTCATGTCTTTTATAGATGGAAGACTGCTTAAGGGAAATTGCCCAAGCCACAGGTACTGCACATGAACATGCATATAGGAGAACACGTGTTTGGATTTTAGAAATACAGAAATTTTCAAAATGTACTTATCATAACATAGCATATAACATGAAAAATAAATTTGATCATGATTTTCATATAAAGTGCAGGGCATTTCATGGAAAGGTGAATGCTCTCGAGAAGAAGTACTTGTAGCAGGTAGAATCTTAAATCCATTATGTCAATTAATAAGAAATGAAGATATGGAACAAGATGTTTCAAAGGTCCTTTCAGACTTTAAGAGAGGATGAGATTGTGTGTTTTACTTTGTCTTTAGTGATTAGATCACTACCTTGTGTGACCTTTGAGAAACAATTAGTAACTAAAAATAAAATGTTGGATCTTTTCTTTCTTGCCATTTAACCTATGACAAATGCCCATCTTATTCTCTGTGCTTAACTAAACATTATAGAAGAAAATATTCCTTCTTTGGGTCTTGAGTTAATAAACTTGCTATTCTGAATTGAAATCTTCTTTCATCAGACTGGGTAAAAAGAAATCACATTTAATAACTGTTGATCCTCAATAAAATGGGTATTGAAGGAAAGTACCTTAACATAATAAAGGCCAGCTATGACAAACCCTCAGCTAATATTATACTCAGCAGTTGAAAACTGAAAGCTCTTCCTCCAATGTCAAGGAACCACTGTTACTCAACGTAGTACTGGAGGTCCTAGCCACAGCAATCAGGCAGAGGAAAGAAGTAAGAAGCATTCACATAATAAATGAAGAAGTAAAACTGTCACTATTTGCAGATGACATGGTTCTATATATCAAAAACCCTAAAGACTCTACCAAAAGACTTAGAAACAACAAACAAATACATTAAAATTGCAGGATACAAAATCAATGTACAAAAATCCATTGCTTTCCTATATGAGGTCTGTCCGGAAAAAGTCAAGCCATTGTTAATATAAGGAGACCGGTTAGCAGAACATCGAGGTAACCTGGCAGCCAAGGAGAGTGGACTGGAGTGCACATATGAACAGTGATGACTTCACTGTACTGGTCATTGGGATGGCAGACACCATTGAGTGAGCATGTGTAGTGTGTGGCCATCGCTTTCAAAATGACTGAGCAAGTAGAACAACGAATCTGCACCAAATTTTGCGTTAAGCTTGAGTATTTCTCCATGGAAACTATTCAGGTGATTCAAAAGACCGCAGCTATGGGCAACCAGTGACTGGAAGCTTCATCACGACAGCACTTCCACCCATGAATCACATTGTGTGCAGAGTGTTTTGGCAAAACATCAAATCACCCAGGTGATATATCTCCCTTACAACCTAGATTTGAGCCCCGCGACTTCTGGCTTTTCCCAAAACTAAAATCGCCTTTGAAAGGGAAGAGGTTTCAGACCATGGATGAGATTCAAGAAAATACAACGAAGCAGCTGATGGTGATTGGGGGAACCATGTGAGGTCCCAAGTTACCTACTTTGAAGGTGTTATTGTCCTATGTACAATGTTTCTTGTATCTTCTTCAATAAATGCCTCTATTTTTCATATTACATGGCTGGATACTTTCTGTACAGACCTCATATACTAACAATGAAATATCAGAAAAAGAAAGAAAATAATCCCATTTATGATTGCAACAAAGAGGATAAAAATACCTTGGAGTAAACTTAACAAAGGAAGTGAAGGACTTATATACTGAAAACTACAAGACATTGTTGAAAGAAATTGAAGAAGACACAAAGAAGTAGAAAATGTGTTCATGGATTGGAAGAATTAACATAGTTGAAATGGCCATATTACCTAAAGCAATATACACATTTAATGGAACCCCTGTAAAAATTCCAATGGCAATTTTCAAAGAAATAAAACAAAAATTCCTCAAATTTATGTGGACCACAAAGGACCCCAAGTAGCCAAAGCAATCCTGAAAAAAACAAGCAAAGCCAGAGGTATCACACCCCTAACTTTAAATTATACTACCAAGATAAAATAATCAAAATAGTATGGTATTGGCAGAAAAATAGACACACAGACCAATGGAATGGAATTGAGAGCCCAGAAATACACCCACACATATGTGGGCAAGTAATTTTCAACAGAGGGTCAAAAAACACAATAGGGGAAGGAGTGCCTCTTCAACAGATGGTGCTGGGAAAATTGGACGGCCACATGCAAAAGAGTGAAACTAGACTGCTGTCTGACACTGTACACAAAAATTAACTCAAAGTGGATCACAGACTTGAATATATGATCTAAAACAATAAAATACAAAGAAAACATAGGTGCTAAAGTTACGGACTTTGGTCTCAGAGGGATTTTTATGAACTTAACCCCAAGGGCAAGGGAAGTCAAAGCAAAAATAAATGAATGGGCCTACATCAAACTAAAAAGTTTCTGCACAGCAAAAGGAACCATCAGCCAAGCAAAAACACAGCCAACCCAATGGGAGAAGACAGGTGCAAATGCTATCTCTGATAAGGGGCTAATATCCAAAATATGTTTTGAAAAACTTACATAAATCCACAACAGCAAAAACCAATCCAATTAAAAATGGACAAAGAACCTGAACACTTTTCCCAAGAAGGCACACAGATGGCCAACTGGTAACATGAAAAGGTGCTCAACTTCAGTAGCTATAAGGACACTGCACATCAAAATCACAATGATATGCCACCTCATACCTGTTAGAGTGACTGTGATCAGTAACACAGGAAATAACAAATGTTGGAGAGGATGCGGAGAAAAGAGAATCCTCATACACTGCTGATAGGAATATAAATTGTTGCAGCCTCTATGGAAAACAGTGTGGAGGTTCCTCAAAAAACTCAGAACAGAGCTACCATATGATCCCAGCAATTCCTCTTCTGGATAGCTAACCAAAAAATTAGAATATACTAATCATAAAGATATATGTAACCCTGTGTCCATTGTAGCATTATTCATGGTAGCCAAGACATGAAAACAACTTAATTACTCATGAGGGATGGCTGGATAAAAAGGAAGTGGTATGTATATATACACATACACATACAATGGAATACTACTCAGCCATAAGAAAAGATGAAATAACTACAATTGGCAACAACATGGATGGATCTCGAGAATATCATGCTAAGTGAAGTCAGATGGAAATGGACAAGAACTATATGATGTCACTCATGTGGTATGCAGAACAGAAAGCAACAAATGAACAAACAAAACATTCATAGACACCGCAGTGTGGTGGCTACCAGAGGGGAATGTGGGTGGGGGAGGATGAAGAAGGTAAAGAGGGTCAAATACATGGTGACAAAAGACTAGATTTTGGATGATGAGCACACAATGGAAAATACAGATGATTTATTATAAAATTGTACACTTGAAAGTTACATAATGCTATTAACCAATATTACCCCAATAAACTTAATTTTTTATCCATGTTTTTGTGTTGACCATGTCTTTTTTTTTGTAGTTTGATCATATTTATTTATTTTTAAGTATATTTTGTTGATTATGCTATTACATTTTCCCAATTTCCCCCCTTTATCTCCCCTCCACCCCCCATCTCTTCGGCATCCCCTCTCCCCTAGTTCATGTCCCTGGATTGTACATATAAGTTGACTTCTCTGTTTCCTATATCATTCTTTATACCTACCCATCTATTTTATGCCTACCAGTTATGCTTCTTATTCCCCTATCTGCCCGCTGCATTCTTCCCCTTCCCCTCCCCACTGAAAACCCTCCATATGATGTCCCTTGCTCTGATTCTGTTCCTGTTCTAGTTGTTTGCTTAGTTTTTGTTTTTTTAGGTTCAGTTGTTGATGATGAGTTTGTTGTCATTTTACTGTTCATAGTTTTGATATTCTTCTTATTCTTAGATAAGTCCCTTTAACATTTCATATAATAAGGGCTTGGTAATGATGAACTCCTTTACTTTACCTTATCTGGGAAGCACTTTATCTGCCCTTCCATTCTAAATGATACCTTTGCTGGATAGAATAATCTTGGAAGTAGGTCCTTGCCTTTCATGACTTGGAATACTTCTTTCCAGCCCCTTCTTGCCTGCAAGGTTTCTTTTGAAAAATCAGCTGATAGTCTTATGGGCACTCCTTTGTAAATAACTGTTTCCTTTCCTCTTGCTACTTTTAAGATTCTCTCCTTATACAATTACGATGTGCTTTGGTGTGTTCCTCTTTGGATAATGTAATTATAATGTGCCTTGGTATGTTCCTCTTTGGGTCCAGCTTCTTGGGGGCTCTCCGGGCTTCCTGGAAGTCTATTTCCTTCGCCAGATTGGGGAAGTTTTTCTTCATTATTTGTTGAAATAAGTTTGCAACTTCTTGCTCTTGTTCTTCTCCTTCTGGCACCCCTATGATTCAGATATCAGAACGTTTCAAGTTGTCCTAAGTCTTGCTTCACTTTTTTGAATTCTTGTTTCTTCATTCTGTTCTGGTTGGATGTTTATTTCTTCCCTTTGTTCCAAATTATTGGTTTGAGTCCTGGTTTCCTTCCCTTCATTTTGGTTCCCTGTATATTTTCCTTTATTTCACTTTGTATAGCCTTCATTTCTTCCTCCATTTTGCAACCAAACTCAATCATTTCTATGAGCATCCTGATTATTAGTGTCTTGAATTCTGTATCTAATAGGTTGAGTATTTCTTCATCGCTTAGTTGTTTTTCTGGAGCTTTGATCTGTTCTTTCATTTGGGCCATATTACTTTGTCTCGGCACACCTTAAACTGATTTTTAATTATAATAGCTAATGAGATGTATTAATTGTTTAGATGTTAACACCTGTTGTATTAATTGTATTAATTATTTTAGATGTGTATAACTTCTCTGATAATCAGTAAAATAGATTTTTGATACCTATGAAAGAAGAGAGTAGTTATATTTTAAAATTCCATTGGTCCTTTTCCCAGGGAAATTTAACAAAAAGGTGCTTTCAATCCAATATGAGGATGCAAAGATAGCTAAAGCTAAAGTGTAGGTATTAATAATTTGGGAGTCAAAAGTAATGATGTCTATTAGAGTGAGAAGATCATGATTTAGGAGTTTCTGACCTGACAGTTCTAGCACCTTGCATGTATGGTTTCGGACAAGCCACTTACTGTGTAATGAGCTCATACATCATTTTCCTCAGAGTTGATATAATAATTACATGAAAGTATGTAAAACTGAAAGGCCACATAATTTTTTAACTCTGAGTTACATATATAGAGACTTACAGTAGAATGTATACTCAGTAGAATTTGTATTATCAAATAATTGTGAAAAGGCATGACTGCCTGAATAATCAACTTTCTAAGTCTCATTAGATGACTTGTCTTAGGTTACTTATTGAGTTTGTTTATGCACTTTATTTTAACCTAACTCAAAATCAGACAGCTGAAATGAACTATAGAATCTTAGAGTTGGAAGTCATGGAAGTCACTGAGAGGTTGTCAAGGTCAAACTTCTGTCTAATGCAGAGACATCCTATATACCCAGGCAACATCTCTTGGCAAAGAGCTCAATATCCCACGTAATAGCTCATTTCATTTCTGAATCTCTCTAATCGGTAGCTTTTGCTGAGCTAAAATTTACTTCCCTGGAACTTAAATCCCTTGGACTTACATACCAAGTATAGAACAGAATAAAAGAGAAAATTAGTGTCCTAGCCAGGTGGCTCAGTTGGTTGGAGCATCGTCCCATGCTCCAAAAGGTTGTGGGTTCGATTCCTGGTGAGGGCACATGCCTAGGTTGTGAGTTCAGTCCCCAGTCAGGGTACACAAGGGGAGCAACCAATTGATGTTTTTTTCTCTCTCCCTCCCTCTCTCTAAAATCAATAAGCATATCCTCAGATGAGGATTTTTTTTAAAAACAGTGGTAATTAGGGCTTCCATAGGTTTACTTCAAGCATGGGTTAAAGAGATAAATTGGTGCTATGAAATGTAAAGAACAGGTTAAATATAAATAAGCTTGCTAGAGAAGGCATTTCTGAAAAGGTGATATTTAACCTTAACCCTCGAAGATAAAATACAAAAAAAACACATTTTAACGCATTTGCAACATCAGCCAATATTGATTTGACGTTTAGGTCTTGATACTGTACTGATTTTTGTGGAGCAAGAATCAACAAACATTCACAAGCCTCAAACTTGGATACACTAGTAGTTTCTGAGGCTGTCAGGAATCATGCCTCCAGTGATTTTTGAGGAACCAGACAGAATTGTAATGTTAACATGTTTGTAGGGCATAAAAAAAAAATCATAGAGGCGCTGGCTAACTAGCTCAGTTGGTTAGAGTGTCATCCCAATACACCAATGTTGCAGGTTCGATCCCTGGCCAGGGGACATACAAGAATCAACCAATGAGTGCATGAATAAGTGGAATAATGAGTCGATGTCTCCCTCCCTCCCCCTCTCCCCTTCTTCTCTCTCTCTAAAAAATCAATAATGAGAAAGTGATAGAAAGAATACTGAATTAGAGAAACCCAAACCCTGGGTTCTGGTCCCAGTACCACCTTTAATTTAGCTGTGAGGCATTATGCAAGTAAGATCATCTTGTGGCATCCAGTTATTTTTAAATTTTTGTACTTATTTCTTTATTCTTTTCCTTCACAATTGATCACACAATGAGTTTCTGGTTGAAGCCAAACACTTGCCACTTATGATAAGCTTACTCATTTTCACCTTGGGCTCAACACTAGTACTACTACCACTTCTTCTTCTTCCCCTCCCCCCTCCTCCTACCGATAATTGAACAAAAACAAACGTTGGTATTAGACAAAGATGGTGAAAATGCCAAAACAAAGTGTTGCCTGTAGGCAGCATCAGTATCAAGAAACTTTAAAATGTCCACTTGTCAGCTCATACTTGAATATCCAAATTCTGCATACAAACAGCATTGTATAAGTCTATGTATAATGAATAAAAGTGTGGATTTAATAGTTGTGGACCACCTATACTATTATATAACAATCTTTCTTCTTTTTAGTCTTCACTGGAGGATATGTTTATTGATTTTGCAGAGAGAGGAAGGGAGAGAGAGAGAGAGAGGGAGAGAAAGAGCAATCTGCACCTCGACCAGGGATCGAACCCACAACCTAGGGGTGTGCCCTGACCAAGGATCAAACCCTCAACCTTTCTGATACACTGGACAATGCTTCTACCAGCTGAGTCACCTGGCCTTGGCTATTATAATATTCTTATAGGACTTAATTTGTGAATTAAAAGGTTATTTGAGGGTGTTATATTTTTGCTTGAGTAACTGTTTCCAATGAGGAAAAAATCAGATTCTGTTTTCCCAAGATTTCCAAACATCACCTCAAAATAGTAAGCCCAGCCACCCAAGAGTATATTCTAAAACTTAGAAATGTTTTTTTCCATCATTAATTCTCATTCTCATTTCAAATTTAAGTAGGTGGAGAAAAATAGTTATTTTCCATCTGGCTGTCCTCTTGCCTGGGGAAGTTGTGCTGTCTTTTTGTTGCCGTTCTGACAAGAACGTAATTGTGTGAGTGATCCATTCCAGATCTAGACATAACTCTCCCACCCTCTTACCCAGCCCAGAGACTTCAACTGTCACAGAACAGCAAAGGAACTGTTTGACCCTCTGTCCCTCTCAGACAGGATCTGCCAGAAGCATCCCTCTACAATGTTACACATTCATATTCTCTATAAATTGAATCTAGACATTCAAACATGACTGGACTGGCATTGAAGATGCAATTGGTAAGATGGATTAACTCTACTCTTCTTCAAATCTCTTGTTTCAGATAATTATAGATGAAAGAGACTTATTTGGATCAGATTGCTATTTATTCATATATTTATTTTAGTAAGTGGTGAGGCAAGAACATAAAAATGTAGAGTTGAAAGACAGATTGGCCTGGATTGAATTGATAAGAAATGTGTGGGGCTTTTTGGCTTCTGATCAATATTTGTATTCAGTATGCAATCTAAAGTATGTGTAATAAAAAGAAAACAGGTGGGAGTAATATCTTTCCCATTTCTATTCCATATCAAAAGATAGAAAAAGCATTAAGAAAAGAACAGAATGCAATCTTAGTCAACCTCTACCAAAATGATTACTAGGACTTCCATAAGGCAGATCTTAGGAGATCATGTTCAACACCCCCCCCAGAAACACAGACGTTCTGCTACCACTGCCAGCAGCCCTAGATTGCCTTTCTGGTCAACTAAGGCTCCAGTTAGCTCTTGTCCAGTGCTCTTTTGTCCAGTGAATCTACAGCCATAATTAGCACACTGTGGGAGTTTCTAGGGGACCTTTAGAATGAGCTGAGAAGTGTAGGTGGTTCTTAAACTGTCATTCAGGCAGCTACTAAGAATTAACAAGCTCATGACTCTTCAATAACTGTCTGCTACATCTTTGCTGTTAATAATTGCTATGAATAATATAACTATCATTTGGACATTGCTTTACAGTTTTATGAAGATTTTTAAAGGATTCACAATATATTGTGGACCTTGTTCCTTTGTAGCTTGTTGTGCCTCAAATTTATCTGGTTTAATGAAGTATTTATTATGAAGATTGGTTACTTGGAATACCTAATATTGAGTGAGAGTAAGACTACAACCAAAGTTCACTGCCCTCAGCCTACAGAGAAACCGAAAGCACAGAACTTTTTATAGTAATCAAAGAATCTTGCATCTTAAACCTTGGAGTTTACTGGACATTTTGCAAAACAAATACTCTAGCCTCTGATTTCCTTGTTCTGCACAGAAGGAAGAGACTTAAGAATGTGAAGAAATACTATGATTGAGCTCAAATACATTCTAGTAAAGAGAAACATTGAAAATGGAATAAAGGGCTCCAGACCCAGCAATGTATTTAGCTCACTATGCCTCAATTTTTTTTAATTACTTTATTGTTGTTCATGCCTCAATATTTTTATGAGTTTATGTTCATATTTGCCCTACCTTTCTCTTAGGATTATCCTAGAATATACATAGAAACATAGATGAGAAAATGTTGGTCAGAATTACTAAATCCTCCCCAAAGTGATGGACCTTGATATTTCAAGATGATATTCTAAGAACAGAAACTTGGTGAGCCCCTCCAGCAAAGATTTTTTTCATACCACAGATACACTTACACCCAGCTGGAACTGTGTTTTGCAGAACCTGAGCCATTTACAATTGTAATCTGACTCATAACCTCCTCTGCACACTGGCTCAACAAGAACTTCTGGTTTGCTGTTTTCCTGTGATCTGCATTTGAAAAATCTCTAAGGGATCATATCCCTACCTCTGCCTATGATGTATAAACTACCCTCCTCTTAGATTTTGCCCTGTCCCCAGTAATTTACCCATTGCCCTTTCTGTGAATAGGAACACTCTAACCTGAAGAGATAACTTTATCCTTGAAGAACTCTGAGACCTCATGGCAGTAACAAAACCTGCCTCTTCACAGCATGCACATGGAACAAATGAGAAACACAGCAACAATTTTTCTTCCCAGCCTTCTCTTCTCCGTAATAAAATCAGCATAACTGCTCAGTTGAACAATCTGCTCTTCCCTGAAGGGCTGCCCCACTAGGTTATTCACCAGGCAGTTTATCTTTTAACTGGGCCTTTCGCTTGGTAGATGAATGCTTCCCTCCACTCAGCTGCTACCCAAATATCTTGTGATACAAGTCTCCATGTTAGAAAAGCTTTCAAAGTCTCCAGTGACTTCTTCCTATCTGTCTTACAGCCTGTACTAGTTGTTCCTCTTTCTATATTTGTAATACTACTGAAGAATCTTAGTTACAATTTTAGAATGTTCAGGGCAATCCCATCCCCCTTCATTTTGGGATTGCAGAAATGGATTTGCATTGAACAGGAAGTTCTTTTGCTGAAGATTTCTACTAATATACATATTTTCTTTGCAGTGCCCCAAAAGGCAGGAACTGATTCCTGTCCAGTTAGGATATAGCTGGACAAGTATCTCTTTAAATGTAATTTCCATCTTCCACATTCTGCCTTCAGGTTTTTGTATCAGGAAACTGTTGGATCAGATTCTTGCCAGAAAGTGTGCTGGATGTGTGGTGAAAGAGCATCAGACATAGAGGGAGAAGACTCTGGTTTAAGTCTGACATTCTCCTTATGAGCTCTGGGACCTGGAGCAACTTACTTTATCTCTGAGTTTGTGTGCACATCTGCAGAACAAGGGCGATACTTAAAAAGGGTTGTGCGAGAACAGTGAAGTCTATGTGGAAGGGTTTCGGCTGAGCTGGAAAGCACTGCACAAGTGTAGGGTCTTCTAAGGGAAACCTTTTCAAAACTCAAAAAAAAATCTGTATGAACACGTGTCAAATGAAGTATTTTAAGAGAAAATGTGTTGAAAAATTTCTATTGTAGTTTGCAATTCCAATATAAAAGCTACGTACCTGGGGTAGAAGCATATGGGGGAAAATGAAATCAGGTGTTTGGGGGCAGTAGACGGAGTCACTTTTTCTTTAAAAATCTTTTTGATGTATTCAGTTCAGTTCAATAAACTTATTGAGCATTCACTGTGCTGAGTCTGCTGCTGGACTCTGGATACAGAGAGAAATAGGGCATGCCTCCTTGTCTCAGGGACTCCCATGTCACAGTCTTTGCAAAGTTTACTGAGTGTAAGAATCACCTGGTGAGTGCCAACTGCCCTGATCCCACCCTAGAAAGTCTGATTTAGCAGGTCTGCGAGGGAACAGCCCGCAATTTGTGTTAGACAGTTACCCTGCCTGATCCTAACGATTCTAATGTAGCAGTTTAATTTCACACCGAGAATCCTTCAGTGGGGTTTGAATACATTGCAGTTAGAGATAAGTGATAGTTACACAGATCTGCTCATTGAAGAAGATGAGCTGTTTTGATTATCGTGCCTGCACCTTTGAGCTCGTGTGCATGCCTCTAGCTAGGACGGGAAAGCCAGCCTGCAGAGCGCAACCTTGACCCCCTTCCTCTCTTTCTCTTCCACCGCCTCTCCCATGTTTTTTTCTCTACAGATGTGTGTCTCTCCCACTCTGATTCCTCCTATGCCTGGTAATATGTCAACATCCAGATGCTTCCCCTTCCTTTCTCCACCCCACCCCCAACCAGATAGGTTGTCAGATTTATTGAAATGGAAAACACACCAACTTATATCCAGTTTACTAACTTGTGCTTGAAGGCTCTTGTAGGTGGTTAATATTTCTCAGAAACACTTAGGAGCAGGCCACTTATTGATCGCCCACAAAAACATCACGTGGAAACTTTTGTATCTCTATGTCTGACTGTCATTTAGCTCTCGGCCCACTCTCTCACAGTGGGTCCGCAGCGCTCTGCAGACTCCCGCCCTGCCGGTTGAGGGGCCTGTGCCTGAGCCCTCACTCAGCACCGCTTGTTTCCACGTGCCTGCGAGTGGGCTTGGGTGGCTTGCTCAGGCTACATACCTGTCACCTCTCAGTCACCCAGAATCAAAATGTTACAACCTTAGTCACACTGTCTGAGGCTGTGAGGCCTTATTTTAAGAGTGGTGACCCTCCAAAATGCAACTAGGATTTCTCCATTTTCACGTGTTTATATTACTAGTGTTAGTGTCATATCACTTGTGCTTCACGATACCAAAGGTTGAACACTGACTTCCAGTCTCCCTCCCTTGACTCTGTTCCTCAAAACCATGTGCACATTCTGGTCCTCTGCTACTGTCATTTGTCCTGTCTGCTTGAACGTGAACTTCATGTGAACAGAAAGGAGACCGCATTCATCTTTGCCTCTGCAGTGCCTTGGAGAGTATCTGGCACATAGCAGGTACTCATTAAATACCTCTAGAATGAATAGGTATCATTGAGTTGTCAAAAAAAAAAAAAAGATGGGGTGAAAGGCCCATCAGACAAAAGTGAAATAGCCCTTAGAAGAAATTCCCAGACTGACTTTTCCCTCTTTATGTGTGTGAAATATTTCATAAATTTTTAAACCAGCCCTTTTTCAGCATAAATCCAGGACTGGAGCCATTGCCTAGTGTAGAACAAAAAGTCAGGAATCAAGTAATTATGAGTTCAGCTACAAATGTCTCCATGATCAGTTACTGAAGGTTAGTTTCTAGGGCTTCTCTCACAGCTTTGCTTCTGAAGGACAGTGACCTAGCAGACTTCTTCCTAAGAGCCTCGCTATGCTGTTCACCTCTATTTAACCAGCCCCTAGACATGTGCCTTGCACACAGCAGTTGCCTAGTAAATGTTTGTTGAGTGAATGTATTTGATTGACAGGTTCAGAAGCAGGTGAAGGTAGAGTTGCTCAGATTTTCACAGTGGTTTTCTCCACCCTACTCTCCAAATCTAAACAAGTTTCTCGCCTCCAACTTGAAGTAGCTTCTGCTTACATCATCTTATTCAGCAAATTTTAATTAATGCCTACTCTGTGACTCTCTCTATGGGGCACCCCAAAACAAGTAAAACCCAAGCCCTTACAGTTTCAGCCCCCATATAGTTGGTTACTAGTTTCTCTGTGTTCCCACAGTCCTTTAAAATATCTCTATTGTAACACTCATTGTCTACACACTACTGTAGACATCTGCCTGCCTGGTACTCTCCCTAGAAAAACCCTGAGCTTTTTAAGACCCTGGATTTATTCATATTTGTATTTTTGTGCTAAAGTTGGGGTAGTAGGTTCTTAGAGAATCCTTACTGAGAATAGAATATTAAGTACATAAATAATCTTTCCTAAGTAATATGTATTTGAATGTAAGTATCTTTCTGTATTTGAACAGAAATATATACTTTTCTAAGTGTTTTCAAATTTTCAGATGATACTCAGTATGTCCTGAAAGAAACAAAACTGGTTTTCATGTCTCTATTAAACACCTTTCAAGCTGTCTCCTTATCAAACCCGTCCCTCCTCTAAGAATTCCCCTCCCCTGTCCTAGCCAGTGCATCCTCAGCAGACATACTAGGGATCTGAGCTTCCTTTGCTGACGATAGGGGTGGACACCTGACCCAACATGGACTGGCCTTGTTTTCTCTTGGAAAATTGGGATTGAGAGCACCAGAGACTACTTGTTTGAGCCGGGAACGTAAATTTAGTAACTGTGGGACAACTGTGTACCTGAAGAGACAGAGAAAGCAGTCTGCAAAGAGAAAGGAAGGCAGGCAAAATGCTCAGACGTGAAAAACCACATAGCCAGAGAGAGACAGAGATATCAACTCGCCCCCCCTCGTTTTTGCTATATTTAGTCCTTGGTTGATACCCTTCCTGAGGTATCAACTTTCTCATGACTTCCTTGGGATGTACCTCATTTTCTTACCAATAAATTCCCTATTTGGGCTTAGGTGAATTTAAAACAGATATCTGCTTTTTTATTATCAACTAAAAAGATATTAATATACTATCATAATTATGGAAGGAATTCTCATTACTTTTAAAAAGATTTTACTTATTTTTTAGAGAGAGGGGCAGGGAGGGAAAAAGAGAGGGAGAGAAACATCAGTCGGTTGCCTCTATCTTGTATATGCCCCAACCAGGGTCGAACCTGAAATGCAGGCATGTATGTGTACCCTGACCAAGAATCAAATCAGTAACCTTTCAGTTTGTGAGACGATGCCCAGCCAACTGAGCCACACCGGTCCGGGCTCTCGTGACTTTTTTAAAGTCATACTACCTTTCTGTTGCATCCATATATTATCCCAGAATATATTAACCAGGAAATTGTTTAGATGAGGAATTCCTGAAAATAAAATGCGATAGAGTGACTTCTTTGCTTTTCAAGTTTCTTGATCCCCTAAGTCACACATACACACCAAGAAAAGAAAGAGAGAGAGAGAGAGAGAGAGAGAGAGAAAGAGAGAAAGAAAGAAAGAAAGAAAGAAAGAAAGAAAGAAAGAAAGAAAGAAAGAAAGAAGAAAGAGAAAGAAAGAAAGAAAGAAAGAAGGAAAGAAAGAAAGAAAGAAAGAAAGAAAGAAAGAAAGAAAGAAAGAAAGAAAGAAAGAAAGAAAGAAAGAAAGAAAGAAAAAGAATGAATGGAGGCTTATTTACTCAGGGGATTGGACACATATCAGACTTGTTTTGAACTACAGAACTGGATTAGAGAGGTTTTGAAGAACCAACACATTTGGCAGCTTCCCAAGACATCTGTCTTTGAAGATTCTGCTTTCCAGAATTGTGTAAAAATGGCCCTTGTCGTGGGCCTTAGCTGTGTTTCAGACGAATGTGGAAGAGACAAAAGCATGTGTGCCTGGAGCCGCCGCTGGGCCCTTGCTGTTGGGCTGGCCACGAACAATGATAGCCACATCGATCAAAATAAAATAAAAGTCTCTGCTTATCAGAAACAGTTGCAAATGTGTGTGGAACTTTGTGGAACACATTCCTTCAACCCTGGCATGCCACTCCCTAAATTTAGTCCTCACTTAATCATTTTGAAAACATACATGGAAAGTAGAGGGAACTGTGGACTACTAAAATCATCATTTGGTTCAGGAAAAATCTGAAGGTTTTTTCCTAGAATGTTATGAAAAGATTAAGTTGTAATGATTGCTGCCAACCTATTTCTAACCACTCTTGGAAAAGAAAACAACAACAACTGAGTTTCCAGCTCTTTTGAGTTGACACTCCGGACCTTAAAGAAGCTGCTCGCATGTGTAATTTGACTGCAACTATTTTCCTGTTTTAGTTAATTGTGTAAAATGTGCCTCATAACTTCTAATCCCAGTGGGGCCGTCATTTAGCAGGGGGGTGGGGGGAAACAGTTTTAATTCTGGCTTTTGTTCCAGCCACTAAATGTAATACCACATGATTGTTGACCCAACAGTAATCCAGTTAAAAAACAGTCTTCAGAGTTACTGCATCATCAAAATTAGCCCTGATTACATCAAATTATGTTGAAACAGACCACAGCTGCCTGCCCTGTTGAAGCAACTGCTCCAGAGCTCATCCAGAAGATACATCTGGGTGTCAGGAAGATACATTTTGGGTTTTATTTTTGTATCTCATCACAAACGTAGGAGGGAAACATTGTGTTCTGCCCAGAGTGCTTGGTGGGAGCTGAAAATCTGTAATTCTCCAGAATCAAAAATCATCTCCACTCCAAGAGAAGAAAACCTGAGACCTTAGGCCTTGGTTTCTACAGGAAGGATGTAAGAAGGAAATTCAAATCTGTTGGGTACTGCTCTTGTCAGCAGAAAGAAGTAGAACCGACTACAGGGCAGGATGATGGGGTTTTCTGTGGTAGACTTGTTATGCAGGGGTGTGCTAGGGCTGGCTCTCACTGGCCTGTGAGAGTAGCTCGGTAAATTGTGGAAAATTTTGCAAGCTGGTTGTTAAAAAATAACATTATTAAAATTATATATTATTTTTAAAAAGGAAAATAACAAGTATTGGAAAATAACAAGTATTGGATGTGGACAGATTGGAGCCCTCATACATTGCTGGTAGGAATGTGAATGGTGGTGTAACTACTGTGGGAAACAGTTCTGTAAAAAGAAAAAACACAGTCAGGGTAGGATCCAGCAGTTTGACGCCTACGTGTACACCCAAGAGTACTGAAAATGTAGGTTCACTCAGAAACTTGCACAGGAATGTTTACGTCGTCGTTATTCGTAATAGCCACAAAGTGGAAACACTGAAGTGTCTACCAAGCGATGAAGGGATAATTTTATCCATCCAATGAATGGAATGAAAGGAATGAAAAACTGACATGCTACAACATGGATGAACCTTGAAAACATGGTACAGAGTGAAAGAAGGCAAACACAAGAGGCCATATACTGGATGATTCTGATTATATGAAATGTCTCGAATTGGCAAATCCACGGAGACAGGAAGTAGATTAACAGTTGGCAGGGTTTAGAGTTGGGGAGTGAGGAGTGATTGTTAATAGCTATGGAGTTTCTTTTTGGGGTGATGAAAATGTTCTGAAATTAGCCATGACAGTTGCACAATTTGGTGAATATACTTAAGACCACTGAGTTATGCACTTAAAAATGCTGACTTTATATTAAAAACAAAGGGAATAAACCAAAACTCATCAGTTACTAGTTAGTACACTTTGCTGTTATCTCTGCTCTTTGTGTTATTTATATCTCTTTTATGTTAGAAATACTAAGTAACTGTGTATCTCCTAACTCTGCCTTCAAAGACACAAAGCTCATCGCTGGAACTTGGTGGGAAGGGGAAGGGCGTAGGGGGTGCAGTACCTCCACCACAAAACCTGCACGTACTACCAACCAAAGCTACCCCCACGAGCGCACCAGTGTTTAAACATTGGCCAGCACGTTCACGGCTGTATGAGTCAGACAAACATCTGGGTAATTCTGATAGAGAGTTAGATGAGATGATCTCCTGGGGCCCTTGAATCCCCAGCAAAACAGAGACCAGTAGATGTGCATAGCCCCTATGCATGCATTCCATGCAGAAGAAAATGGTATTTCTGGTCGGCTGTTGGACAAACCCCCTGTGAGTCAGGGGACTTGATTTCTCCAGCTTTGCTAGTATTGTTGGAGGGCACAAGGGGTTAAGTGTTAGAGCTCTAAGACTGTCACAGTGAAACGAGGTATCAGATAAACCATAAATGATTTAAATCTTAGTCCCAGAGCAGAGGGTATCTGGGGAGTCTGTACCCTGGTGTCAGGGTTTAAAACCAAGGATTAACTGAGTTAGCTCTCTAGAGCCTGGGGGCAGAAGTCAAAGGTCTAAGGAGTCATTGTGCTTGAAACTGTCCAAGGGTTTCAACCACTTTTTAAAGTGAAACTGTATAGCTATACCACCACCTGCTCTGCCCTTCACACCAGACCAATCCCTGTGGGGTTACACACTCTAACTACTTATAAGGACCTTCCCAGGTAATATTCTCGGGGTGATGCTCCAGGGGTCCACAGTTCTCATTATCCTTTAAGAATTGGTTCCTTCATTCTCCCAGCAGACATTTAATGAGCATCTATGTGTTCCTGGCACCATGCTGGGAGGGAAACAGGGAAACAAATATTTGCAGGCCAGAGTGACAACCCAATTTATAAGGGTGCAATGTGAATCTGAGAAAAGAACTAACAACTCTGCTGGGGAGCGGGGATGGTGAGTTTTAGAGAAAGGTCTTGACACACTTTCACCAGTTAATTCAAGGCAGGACTTCTCTCTGTGAAGGAAGGGCCATCACACCAAGTATGGTTAGAGCACGCAGACACTTTCCCAGGGACCTTGACAGTCTTTATTCTTGGGAGAACATAACTGATTTTGCAGCACGGTCTGTGAACGTTAATGTTATCACCACCACCAGTGTCAGTAGAAATGTCCCAGGAGCTGGACTGCTCCAAAGCAACTGGCACAGGTTCTGGTTCTTTACAAAGGGAAATTTGAAAGCTGGACTTGCTCAATCTTTTCTAAAGTTTACTTCCAAAATGTCTCCCACTAGATGAAATGTCAAGTAACAGACTGTTAGCAGCCCCAGACAGGGAGGGCACCCAACCCAGTTAGGTCTTCAACCACAACCCAAGCCCACTTCCAGATCTCAGTCCCAACCAGATGCCGAAAGTTGATTTGAGGTCAGAGTAATTTGATGGAGGGAACCAAGAGAGCTCAGAGCACCCAGGGGTTAAAGAAATGCAAGCCTCTATACGACCGAGAGACAAGTTTCATGAAAGTCACCAAGCTGAGGTGGTTCCGTTCAGTTGGCCACACTGACCTTGGCAAGCAGCACTCAGCTCTGAAATTAACCTGTCAACTAAATTGAAGAGGAGAAAAGGCAGAAGGGCTAGGACACAAACATCCATCCCCACCCCCAGTCCAATCACTGACATCAAGCCTGGCGTGGGTGGCATTAATCACACCAGCCTGATGTGCAGTTGAAGACAGCTCTCCTTCCAGCCCTTCCAACCCATTCCTGGGAGCGTTCCACCAGCCATGCACCTGCCGCTGACCACAACCCTCAACTCCCAGACAGGCACGGATGCAGGCTGTCACTGATGAAACTCAAAGCCACAGTGCACCGTTTAGAACCCAGGCTTTGGGGGTGGGGAAGCAAAATGTGGTGCCGGTGCTTTCCTCCCAGGTGTTCATTTCTCTTCATTTCTGCAATGCTCCCTCCAGAGAAACCCTCACTTTAAGATGGTCATTTCCTGAGGATTTAATGAGTATACAATTAATGACCCAAAACCCTCCTTGCAGCCAGTTACTAATTCCTCCAGGAAATACTGTGGTCTTTAAAATCAAAATTGCCTAAATTATAGACCAGTGGTGCATGTCCTCACAGGTTGGAGGTGGGGGGCGTTATCCCAACTGATTCCGATAGATGGCGCTTAGCTTTATGTAAATAAATCACTCTATTTGTTTTCCATTTCTCCCCAGCCAAAGGCCAGCAGCATAAAAAAAAAAAAAAAGCAAGGAGTGGAGAGGACTTAGTAAAGACCCAGACAGGAACGTTCTGTCCGAGGGCTGTTTCCAGGCCTGGCACACACTTCAGGCTCAGAAGACTGGAGCCACACCAGGGTGCAGTCAGGGACTCCAGCGGCAGTTCTGCCTTCTCTGTGCTGCTTGAGCAGGGTGCTGGCAGCCTAGTCATAAGAAAGTTAGGGTAGCTGCAAACAAACCGTGCGGATTTCTCAGAGTCTGCAATCCCTGGGACCTGGCACCATGACTCAGATGGGAATGAAGTCAGAAGTTGCTTTATTTTGGTGGAGAGTCACCGCCTCCTGACTGATTTGGCAGACTTGAGTATTTTGATATTTGTCGCACAGCCTTTTAAGGTGCTTAAAGCCAAAGCCAGAGGTCAAAACGGCCGTAATTTTGGTGGTGGTCCTTGTATGTGGCTTTAAGGATCCCTAACTGGGAAGGCCAGGGCAGGTCTGGTCCCAGCTGTAGCCTGGCAGTTGTGGCTTTACATTCAATCCAGAAGCACACCGAGTAGTGTAGAAAGTCAGTGAAACGGGGTACAGAGGAGCCGATCTAAGCCTCCCAGAGTGTTTAGAAGAGCTACACATAGAGTAAATGATTAGCTTTTACAAACCGATTGAACTTTTCCCAACCCAGCCAAGATCTGTAAAACCAGATGGATGTCCAAATGCTTGAAACAACTAGCTTTGCTGCAAAAAGACAGGGAAATGAACAAAATAGCCTTAGTCTAAAGTTGTCTGGGGAGTGCAAGATGCTGTCCCTCCCACTCACCTGCTGGCAGCACACTTCCTTACGGATAGCGTGGATTACTCCCCACTTCTCGAAGAAGTTGGACGGAGGGCCTGCCTTTTAATGTTGCGTGTAAAGGTTCTGTGCGAGTGGAAAAGAGCCCCTACCAAAGGTGTTTTTTTCCTACCATTCCCCGCCCCCCGCCCCCCCTCTGAAATGTGGGGTTGTCTAGTTAGTGTGTGCTTCCCCATACTTCATCTCAGATAAACCTCACCAGGATGCAGTGAGAGGGACCATTACGCCGCAGGTTCCAAATGAAGGCCAGAGCGGTCTCCTCATCTGTGTCAACGATTTGGAACGCCGGGGAATTTTGACCCCCATTTCTTACTCTACATCACCTTGCCTTCTGATTTACGACAAAACACATGGACTCACTTTGCTTCCCTGGTTCCGAAAAATCGTATGAATTGTCTTTTACTGAATTGTATTTCCCAGAGGCAGTGAGGGAGCCAGCTGGACTTCAGTTTCTGGTAATAATAGGCCCCCACGCTGATCTGCACACATTAGAGCAGGTTCCCCACTTTAAAAAGCAGATGAGCAGGACCACCTCCACCGCCACCCCCCAAATTAGAAACGGCTCTGCATCACACAGGTTTGGGAGTAACACTGCCCGCCCGACCTGCAGACTCGAGACAGTCACGTAAACAGGGAACGGAGGAGCGCCCGGCACAGAGCAGTCTGCTTCCTTTCCTTCTCCCACCAAGGGGTGCGAGAGTTCAAACTCTTGCTGGGAAGCGGATCACTCATTTCAGCCAGAACCTGACCCACTGAAACCCGAAACTCTGGGAACCGGCAGGAAACTCGAGCAGCCCTCGGGTCCCCTCCCGACGACCCTCTGTGAAAAATCGATTGGGACCAAGGGCGCGTGCCCCTTCCCTTCGCCCCACCCCCAATCCCACCAGAGGCGCTGCCGCCACCCCCGCGAACTGCTGGAGGCTTCGGGAATAAAGCACAACGGGGCGGAGGACGTGGCTGGCCGCAGGCTTCGGCCTCTCCGGTCCAAAGACGCCAGGGGGTGTTCGCGTCTCTGAAAGCGCCGGCCGGGGGCGCGGGCGGGCTATGGGCGTGGCGAGCGCGCCCGCTCTTCCTGCTGTGGCGCCCCCTCCGCGGCCGGGAGGCGCGTGCGCGCGTGCGCGCAGGGACAGCGGGCGCGCGCGCGCGGCAGCTGAGTCCGCGCCGCCTCGTCCTCGCCCGCGGCGGCTGGCCGCCCCGGCCCCTCCCCTTCCTCGCGAGCTGCGCACCGCCGGCCCGCTGACCCGGAGGCTCGCGCCCGCGCCCTTGTCCGTCCGACCCCGCGACGGGCTCCCAGCGGCCGGCAGCATGAGCGGCGGCGGCGATGTTGTGTGCACCGGCTGGCTGAGAAAATCGCCCCCCGAAAAGAAGTTGAGGCGCTATGTGAGTGCGGGCGGTCGGCGGGCGCGGCCGCGGGGGGCGCGGGCGGGGGGCGCACCGCGGCCTGACGCTGGGCTGGGGACCCTGCGGTCGTGGAGGGCCGGCCGCCGACCTCCCGGCGGCGAGGAGCGCCCGGGGCGCCCCGCGGCTCGGGGGTGTGTGGGGTGCCTGCACACCTGTCACAGGTGCGCCCGGAGGGGCGGGGCGGGCGGGGCGGCAGGTGGAGGCTGCTGTGCGTTCCCCGCCGGGCGGGCGCGGCGGGCGCGGCGCCTGGACAGCCAGCCTCCTTGTAAACTACATACAGTATTGAAGTTTGTATTGATTGTTTTGGGAGAGCGACAGAGTTGGTTCCCGGGGCCGGGGGACCCGCGTGACCCCGAACGGCTTCCGCCTGCAGGACTGGGGGGGTGGACGGGGAAGGGGGGCTGGGGCCCCACAAAGGGCGAGGCGCTACACGCCCGTTCCCCCTTCCCTTTCTCTGCCCGCCTCCCCGGGCAGCCGCCTGCTTCCTTTCAGCCCGCAGCCTCTGCATCACGGGCAGCGTCAGCGGCATGTGCGGCCCTTGCATTTAGTGACTCACTTGTTTGTCCCCTTCTTTCCCTTTATTCCGTGCGTCTCTCACATGCATCCCCCAGCCCCAGCCCTCCATGGTGACACTGCAGTTTGGTTCGCTGGGGCTGGCGGGTTTTCTGCTGTGCAGCCCCGGGGTCGGGAGATCGAGGTTCTCAGTTGTCAGGTGGTGCTAACCGACAGTGGTCCCTGGAATCACCGGGACGACCTCCCCGTTCTGGGTGAGAAACGGGCCACATCACGGGGCCAGCGGTCCTGTCTGCAGCTCAGTGGTGCGAAGGTCCGTCTGTCCCCGCCCCCGAACTAGAAGGTGCCTTGCCCGGCGGGGTCAAAGTACACACTGATGCCAGTTCCTGAGATTTGGCTGAAATCAGCCCTGGGCTACTCGCAGGACTTTGGGAATAAGGTCGCTAAAAGGGGTCAAGGTCTTTCATCGCTTCCTTGCTCACTCCTCACGAAATGCCCTTGTTCACCGACTCCCGCTGCGGGACTCTGGGATCGCGCCCGAGGCTTGGAAGGGAGCTGGCGCCGTCCAGCTGCAGTGCATCAGGGCAGCCCGGCGCGGATCCT
>VMDR010004782.1:27719-57064 GCA_007922815.1 Macrotus californicus
CAAAAATCTTTGGCCCCAAAGAGCTTCTGAAAACTATCAATAAAAGTGGAATACCATCCAGCTAGTGGAATAGAGTGTGTACTAAAAATGTGACTCATAATTGTCAAATTAGAACAGTAACCAAAAGAACCTTGAAACTTTGTTTCCGAAACAGTGTGCAAACAATGTGATACTGTCTCTATATTTGACTGATGACTACTTCCACTCTATCTCCTAGACTCTTCTCGTGACCCATGAGTATGTTTGTTCCCCACAAAACTTTAGTTCAAATAACCAAGTTTGGATGCTTTGGGGTTAAGCACCCTTTTCATCCAGTTGAAGTACACGCATACCTCTCTTTATTGCACTACGCAGGTGTTGCATTTTTTACAAATGGAATGCAAGATCCTTGACCAGCATCAAGATTACATCTCCCTTTACTGCAGCTCACTCTGCTGTGATACTGACTTTGTTGTGGTGGTCTGGAACCAGACCTGCATTATCTCTGAGGTATGCGTGCACATATTTGACACCCTGCAGTCATACGATGACCTCAGCCTCCTTCCCATCTTCCCCACAGCTCCAGGCCATAAGGCATCTGACCAAACGAACAGCTTTTCTCAGCCTGGAGTGTGATGTGTTCCATTGGTATGACTGGAAGTCTCCCCTACTGTGGAAGTTCATTTCCCTTAGTTGAAACTGAGCTGATCTGTGTAACCCTAAACTCTTGAGGAACTGTCTGCTTTTGCATCTTTTCTTTTGGGGTATTGAAAATTTCTGCACCCTTTTTTAAGTTAAAATTCTGCCAGTTCCCACTGTTCATTAGAGGCCCAAGTTTGTTAGAACCAAACTAGGAAAGAAGTATTTTCTAGCCCTATTGCTAAATACACCAAAATAAGCTGCTTATTCTGTTATATGTTAATATTAATATCAATAGCCATGTTGTATTATAGATTGATAAATCTCCATTATAAAAATAAAGGTAGTAGAGGGTAAACAGGGACAGATATATGGTGACAGAAGATGATTTGACTTTGGGTGGTGGGCACACAATGCAATATACAGGTCACATATCATAGAAATGTACACTTGAAACCTATATGACTCTATTAACCAACGTCACCCCAATAAATGTATAAAATAAAAAAATAAAGGGAAGAGGAACAAGAAAAAAATGTATCAAGCATCTGAAATGGAACAAAGCAATTTATGAAATAGATGACAAGTGCCCTTGCTGGGTGATCTACTTGGTTGGAGCATTGTCCCATACACCAAAAGGATGAGGGTTTGGTCCCTGGGTGGGGCACATACCTAGGTTGTGGGTTCGGGAGGCAACCAATCAGTGCTTCTCTCACATCAATGTTTCTCTCTCTCTTCCTCTCTCTCTAAAATCAATAAACATATCCTTGGGTGAGGATTTAAAGAAATAGATCACAACAATTAAAATCAATCTAACAAACCTACCTCATTTAATTGGAGGAAGTGGAGGAGATGTAGGGAAAAAACAATTTTAAAGAAGCTATGGCAGATGTTACCAAGGATTAGTTTTAGAGGTTTCTTTCATCCATCTCTTGTAATTTATTAATCATAAGAAAGTATAAAAGATCTGTTCAGTACTTGCTGTGTGCCCTGGAGAAATTACAAAAAGTGACCTCCACAAAATGGTAAGTATCGCTGCTGGGGCATCATAATTTGATTGCAGTGGGAGGCTGGTAGAAAGAGCAGCCCTCCCATCCTGCTGCAGTGTGTGTGTGCGTGCATGAGTGTGCATGTGCACACACACATACATGTATATAAAGCTGACAGATTTTCTTGAGGAAAAACGTATATTACGGCCTTTCACAAAGGTGGCGTGGAAAGGGAAGAAGATAGCCCCTGCCCCTCCCAAAGCTGAAGCCAAAGCAAAGGTTTTAAAGGTATAGAAAGCAGTACTGAAAAGCATCCTCAGCCACAAAAAAGATCCTATGTCACCTACCTTCCAATGCCCAAGACTCTGCAGCTGGGAAGATAGCCTAAGTGCCCTCGGAAGAATGCCCCCAGGAGAAACAAGCTGGACCACTCTTCCACTGTCACATACCTCTGACCACTGAGTCAGCCATGATGGAGATAGTGGACAACAGTACACCTGTGTTCACTGTGGATTCAAGGCCAGCAAGCACCAGATCAGACAGGCTGTGAAGAAGCTCTATGACATTAACGTGGTCAAGGTCAACGCTTTGATCAGGCCTGACGGACAGAAGAAGGCGTATGTTTGACTGGCTCCCGAGTATGATGCTTTGCATGTTGCCAACAAATTGGGATTATCTAAACTGAGTCCAGCCTTGGCAGGTGTGGTTCAGTGGATTGAGTGCCAGCCTACAAACCGAAAGCTTGCCGGCTTGATTCCTAGTCAGGGCACATTCGGGGTTGTGGACCAGGTCCCCAGTTGGGGGCGTGTGAAAGGCAACTGATAGTGTTTCTCTCACACATCCGTGTTTCTCTCCTATTTTTCCCTCCCTTCTCCTCTCTCTAAAATATAAATAATAATTAAAAAATAAATGGAGTCCAGCAGGTTAACTCTAAATGTAAAAATTTTACACTGTAAAAAAAACCAAAAACGTGTTATGGCATACACTGCTCCGTAATTGTTCTATTTCAGGGTGTTAACAGATTTAGGGGAAAAGATTGGCAGCAGTAATGACCCCTAGTGGCTAATTTGGAAAAAGTTGACTGTAGAGTCTAATGAACAACTGAATTAAGGAAATGAATTGTTTGCTTTTATTTTATTTATTGTATACATTTATTTATTAAATATAGATGTCCAAGGCACTGGATTTCATGCTGGGAATAAAAATTAAGCCAGCCTTTCAGTGTTAGCAGATGGCCTTGCCTTCTCTTTTACAAAGAAAACTAAAGCCCCCGGGGAGCAGCTACCTACACACACTGTGACCAGATTTCCAAATGCATGTGTATCTGCATGGTTGCTTGCATTTCCCCCTCTTCTTAGAGTAGATGTGGTGCCCTTTCTAACTGAGCTAATCCTGCCTCTCATATGTACTCTGGGTCATATCCTCCCCAACTATTCAGATCATGCCTACCCTCTACCCATCTATTCCTTTTCTTTAATATCTCAGCTCACTTGCTTTTAACAAAATTCTCCTTCAGTATCACACCCCTTTCTTCCCCCGGTGCTTCATTTTTTTCTTTAGGGCTAAACTTGTTAATTATTTCTTCCACCTTCTTCTCAGTTAGCTCCAGTCTCAAATCTACTTTGTCATTTCACCAGAGCTGTACTCAGAAGGGTACCAGTGACACACTGATCACTAAATCAAAGGTTTATTTTTCATTTCTCATTTTAAATTCTCTCTTCACTACTTGGTCATAGTGGACCACTCACTTTTTCTTAAAACATGTTTCTTTTATCTTGAGCGATACCAAATATGCCTGGATTTTCTCCTTTTCTGGCATGAGTCTCCTTTGCTAGACTGATCCTCTTTTACCCCATACTTACAGGTTGAAGCTCCTGTACAGTCACAGTGGCTATGCTCTAGGCCCTTTTTTCTTCCTTGGAGATTATCCATTCTCCTGGCTTCAGTGGTCCTTTGCATGCTGGTCATTATCAAGTTAAATTCCCATCTTAGAGTTGTGTTCTGAACTCTAGACGTGTATATGCAGTTCTTAACTGGACATTACTACCTAGATGTCTCCCAGTCAATACAAACTCACCACACCCAAAATTAAACTCTTCTTTGTTCCCCTCTTCTTTACCCCACATGGGCTCAGTAAATGGTGCCAGAGACCACCCAATGTCTCAACTGGAAACTTGGGAATCATCCTTGACTTCCTGATGTTACAGAACAGACCGGGGTGCTGGTGTGAATGATATACTATTACCGAATGGACCCCCGCCTTGTGCTCTGGGGGTCCACCCCCCTGTACTAGGTTCGCCTTGCCCACCGCCAGGGAAAGCCATATCTCAATGCCAGAAATTGGTGAAGAAAGAGATTATTTATTTAAAAAGTTATACAGACTTAGAGTAACAACTTAATGTAGCTTTTAATTAAAATACTGAAGTCCTTTAGAATACCCACAAACACATAGTCCTTCCGTCTCCCCTTTGCCTAGTCCGGGGTACCGTATCTCAAGAAAAGAAGTAGAAGTCCATGGTTCTTCTCAGCCCAAGCCGCGTGGTCCCAGAAAGACTCTGCATGGCTGCCTCACCTGGGTTTAAATCCCAGCGCCAATCTCCCTCTGCGCACCATTTCCAGCTCCTCCCACAGTTGGCCACAGCTGCAGGCATTCCCGTATTTTTCCAGCTTTATTGGGCTGCCATAGTAGGTCTGGCCAGGTGTGGCCCTGTGGTGTGGAGCCAACCATCTCCAAGCACTTACGCAGGCTCTATAACCAGGGGGAGTAGCCTCCCAGTTGCATCATGGGTTGAAGTCACTCCCATCCCCCTGGCTCAAAGCATGGCCACAGCTGTTCAACATATCTATGAAACCAGTTAAAGACTATGGATATGTTAAACTATCATTCTAGAGGTTATCTGCAAAACTGTTGCTAGGCAAAACAACTCTCAATGATCCTGCTCCATGCGTCCCATCCCCCAGCTCAGACTTCTGGGGGTGAGGACATCCTATATATATATTTCTTTCTAGTATTTCCTGGATACCCTGAGTTCTGGACCCCATTACAAATCCCTATTTGCCCCCCGCCTTGGCTGCACCCTGTTACACTAACACCTGCTATTCCCCATCTAATCTTTCATCAAAACCCATTAGTGCTATTATCCAAAGGTCCTTTTCTATACCCTTCTCTATCCCTACCATCATGACTCTTAGGGTCAGCATTTTAATAGCCATCTGTTGAGTACTTACCCCATGCCAGGCACTATGCTTAGACCATTGATCTCTTCATTCAATCTGTTTGGCCCTATGAAAAGGGAAATAACTTGCCCAACATCATCTAGCTTTGTCCCAAAGCCTGAGCTTTTTTAAAAATTAAACTTTTTATTTTAAGATAATTGTAGATGCATATCTCATTTTAAGAAATAGTAAAGAGAGATACCACATACTCTTTTCCAGTTTCTCTTAATGCTAACACCTTGAAAAACTACAGTAGAGTGTCGCAGTAGAGTACGGACAGTGATGCAGTCGAGAAACAAGACATTTCCACCACCACATGATCCTTCCTGCTGCCACTGTACAGTTACCACCCCACTCCCACCACACCCTCAACCCATGAGAGCCGCTAATCTGTTCTCCACTCTGGTAATTTCATCATCTCAAGAGTGCTGTATAAATGGATTCATATGGCATGGACCTTTGGGGATTGGCTTTTTTTCATTCAGCATAATCTGGAGATTCATCCAAGTTGTTGTATTATTTTTTCTTTTTCTTTTTTATTGCTGAGTGGTATTACAGGGTACAGGTGTACCACAACTCATACAAGGTCTGTCCAGAAGGTATCCAGCCATGTAACATGAAAAAATGGAGACATTTATTGAAGAAGATACAAGAAACATTGTACATAGGACAATGACACCTCCAACCCCTTCAAAGTACTCACTTTGGGACCTCACACAGTTCTCCCAGTCACCATCAGCTGCCCCGTCATATTTTCCTGAGCTAATCAGTGGTCTGAACTCTCTTCCCTTTCAAAGGTGATTTTAGTTTTAGGAAAAGCCAGAAGTTGCAGGGCACCAAATCTGGTCTGCAGGGGGGCTGAGTCACTTGGGTGATTTGATGTTTCATCAAGAAACTCTGCATGAGACGTGACGCATGAGCAGGCATGTTGTCACGATGAAGCTGCCAATCACCAGTTGCCCATAGCAGTGGCCTTCTGAATCATCCAAATAGTTTCTACGGAGAAATGTTCACACTTAACACAACATTTGATGCAGATTCATTGCTCTACCTGAGCAAGTCATTTTGAATGAGATGGCCACACAGTACACATGCTTACTCAACGGTGTCTACCACCCCTGCTGACTAGTATAATGAAGTCGTCATTGTTCACGCATGTGCATTCCAGTCCACTTTCCTTGGCTGCCAGGTTACATCAATGCTGTGCAAACTGTTTTCCTTATATTAACAATGGCTGGACTTTTTCTGAACTCATATTTTTAATCATTCACCCATTGGATTTCTTTTCCATTGTATTGAATTTATTGGGGTGACAGTGGTTAACAAAATTATACAGGTTTCAAGTGCACAATTCCACAACACATCATCTGTACACTGTATTGTGTGTTCACCACCCAAGTCAAGTCTCCTTCCATCACCATTTATCCCCTCTGTGATCTGCTCCCACCTCCCCCTACCCCCTCATCCCGCACCCCCCCCAAGTCACCATACTACATTTCCCTTATGAATAATGATATTGAACATCTTTCCATATGATTTTTGCCATCTGCATATCCTCTTTGGTCAAATGTCTCTAAGTCTTTTGTCCATTTTCTATATGAATTTTTTGTGTTTTTCTACTGTTGAGTTTTGAGAGTTCTTTATATGCTCAAGATACCAGTCCTTGTCAAATACATGGTTTGCAAATATTTTCTTTCAGTCTGTAGCTTCTCTTTTAATTCACTAAACACTGTAGAGATTCTACAAAAAAAAAATTAAAAATAGAATTATCATACGATCCATCAATTCCACTCCTGGGTATATATCCAAAGGAAATGAAAACAGGATATCCAAGAGATATCTGCACCCCAGTGTTCATTGCAGCATTATTCACAATAGCCAAGATTATATTGGTGAACTCTCTTGGCAGACAGTGGATTATATTGTCAATTCACAGACACTAGATGAATGGAGAAAGAAGATATGTGTGTGTTATACATATATATAAAGTATATATGTATTTTAATACAATCACAATGGAATATTATTCAGCCATGAGAAAGAAATTCCACTGTTTGCAACAACATGGAAGGACCTTGGAGTCATTATGCTAATTGAAATAAGTCAGACAGAGAAAGACAACTACTGTTTAATATCACTTGAAGTGGAATCTAAAAAAGCCAAACTTACAGAAATACCACAATCATTGCTACCAGACGCTGGGGATGGGAATGAAGCAGTCGTTGGTCAAAGGGCACAAACTTCCAGTTAGAAGATAAGTAAGTTCTAGAGACTGAATGTACAGCATTGTGATTATAGTTAACAGTACTATACTGCATACTTGAAAATTGCTAAGAGAGGAGCTCTTAAATATTCTCACCCGAGAAAGGAAATGGTAATTATATGATGCAATAGAGCTGTTTTCTGATGTTACAATGATAACCATAATGCAATATGTAAGTGTATCAACATTTTGTATACCTTAAGCGTACACAATGTTATATGTCAATCATAACTCAATAAAGCTGGGGGAGGGGAAGAACAGAGGAGAGGGTGGTCTTTAGAAACTACAGTGGACTTCTGGCCAAGATGGAGGCATAGGTAGATACAGTTTGCCTCCTTGCACAACAAAAAGGACAACAACAAATTTAAAAACAAAAAACAACCAGAACTGCCAGAAAATAGAACTGTATGGAAGTCTGACAACCAAGGAGTTAAAGAAGAAACATTTTTCCAGACTGGTAGGAGGAGTAAAGATGGGCAACTGGGACAGAGAGGACAAGTGACAAGGTGGCAGTTAGAGGACCAGGTGGTCCCACATTTGCATGAGGATGAACCTAGAGGGACAACTGGGGAATGAGACAGACTGCACAACCCAGGGTTCCAGCACAGGAAAAGAAAGCCTTAAAACCTCTGGCTGTATAAACCCGTGGGGGTTGCATCAGCAGAAGAAACTCCCAGCATCACAGGAGAGTGCATTGGAGAAACCCACAGGGTCCTAGAATGTCCTAGAAACCCACCCACCCGGGAATCAGCACCAGAAGGGCCTGACTTGCTTGTGTATAGCAGGGAAAGTGACTGAAAGCCAGCAGAGAGCCAACCTGAGCACCATTGTTCCCTCTCTGACCCTTCCCCCCCATACAGTGCCACAACATAGCTATGTGGGTTGCCCCGCCCTGGCAAATACCTAAGGCTCCACCCCTTACAACATAACAGGAGCTCCAAGACAAAGAAATATGGCCCAAATGAAAGAACAGATCTAAACTTCAGAGAAACAACTAAGCAACAAAGAGATAGTCAACGTATCAGACGCAGAGTTCAAAATACTGTTAATCAGGATGCTCACAGAAATGGCTGAGTATGGTTGCAAAATAGAGGAATAAGTGAAGGCTATGCAGAGTGAAATACATAAAAATATACAGGGAACCAACAGTGAAGGGAAGGAAACCTGGACTCAAATCAACAATTTGGAACAGAAGGAAGAATTAAACATTCAACCAGAACAGAATGAAGAAACAAGAATTCAAAAAAGTGAGGAGAGGCTTAGGAACCTCCAGGATGTCTTGAAACATTCCAACATCCAAATCATAGGGGTGCCAGAAGTAGAAGAGGAAGATCAAGAAATTGAAAACTTATTTGAAAACATAATGAAGGAGAACTTCCCTAACCTGGTAAAGGAAATAGACTTCCAGGAAGTCCAGGAAGCTCAGAGAGTCCCAAAGAATTTGGGCCCAAGGAAGCACACACCAAGGCACATCATAATTACATTAGCTAGGATTAAAGAGAAGGAGAGAATCTTAAAAGCAGCAAGAGAAAAGGAGACAGTACCTACAAAGGAGTTCCCATAAGACTGTTAGCTGATTTCTCAAAAGAAACCTTGCAGGCAGGAAGGGGCTAGCAAGAAGTATTCCAAGTCATGAAAGGCAAGGACCTACTACCTAGATTACTCTATCCAGCAAAGCTATCATTTAGAATGGAAGGGCAGATAAAGTGCTTCCCAGATGAGGGCAAGTTAAAAAAGTTCATCATCACCAAGTCCTTATTGTATGAAATGTTAAAGGGACTTTATCTAAGAAAAAGAAGAAGATCAAAACTATGAACAGTAAAATGACAACAAACTCACAACTATCAACAACTGAACCTAAGAAAAACCAAAAAACAAAAACAAACTAAGCAAACAACTAGGACAGGAACAGAATCGCAGAAATGGAGATCACATAGAGAGTTATCAGAGGGGAGGGGGAGGAGGAGAATGAGGGGAAAAGGTACAGGGAATAAGAAGCGTAAATGGTACATACAAAATAGACAGGGGGAGGTTAAAAACAGTATAGGAAATATAGAAGCCAAAGAACTTATATGTACAACCCATGGACATGAACTGGGAGGTGGGGGGGAAACTGGTGGGAGCGGGGTGCGGAGCAGAAGGGGATAACGGAGAAAAAATGGGACAACTGTAATAGCATAATCAATAAAATATACTTTAAAATAAACTAAAATTACAGTGAATTCAAGATTCATTTCTAGACCTTCCTAGACAGCCAGGGCTTTATTCCAACACACTATTTGAGTACTTTACTAAACATTCTCTCTGGTTCCAGTTCTTGGGACAGATAACCAGATGGAAATTCCTTTTAGCAGCTTTCTGCTCTGTAGTCCTAATCACTGGATTGGTTCTTTGTACTCACATCAAAGAAACTTCTCTAACCCAGAGCCAGTCTTCTGAGCTTCTTGTGACTTGGATCAGAATTTCTCATTTAGAAGCAAATCACGTGTCTACCAACAGATGAATGAATAAACAAAATGTAGTATGTACATACAATGGAACATTATTCAGCCTTTAAAAGGAAGGAAATTTTGACATGTGGACATGCTACAACATGGATGAACCTTAATGACATTTAGCTAGGTAAAATAAGCAATCAAAAAAGAATTTTACTTATATGAGGTACCTAGAGGAAAATTCTTTTTTCTTTTTTTAAAAATTTATTTATTTGAGAGAGAAACATCAATTTGTTGTTCCACTTATTTATGTGAGTTTTTTTCTGTTGCTTCTTACATGTGACCTGACCAGAAATGGCACCCACAGCCTTGGTGTATCAGGACCATGCTCTAACCAATTAAACTATCCTGCCAGGGCACAGAGGAGTCAGATTCATAGAGACAGGAAATAGAATGGTGGTTGCTAGGGCCTGGTGGAGAGGGGAGAATGGGGAGTTACTGTTCAGTGAGTGCAGAGTTTCTGTTTTGCAACCTGAAAAGAGTTCTTGAGACGGATGTTAATGACGGTAGCACAAAAGTGTGAATACTTAATGCCACCAAACTGTACACTTAAAAAAATGGCTAAGATGATAAATGTCATGGTTTCTGTATTTTACCACAACTTTTAAAATAGCAAACTCTTTATTTGCTAAGGATTAGTACTTGGCCCTGTTAATATTTCTAATCCAAGGGAAAAGACAGGATGGAGTGTTCGCAGCCTTAATGGAAATGGAATGTTCTCTCAGGGATATCTGAGGACCAGAGGCAGTGGAGTTGTACGAAGCAGGAACACTTGCCGCTGCTTTGCTCAATGAAATGACTTTGATGTTGCTGTCTGTCTCTAGCTGGCCTTTCTCTAGCTGGAAGGGAATAATGGAGTGTAATAACCTCCAATTTATGAGATGTGCTGAGAAATACAGGTTCCAGAGCAGGCTATTGCCTGCATCCAAATTAATGTTCACAAGCCTTTACTTTGTATCCTCTCCCTTCTGAAGGTAGTAAATACGTCAACATTCAATCCTACCTTCGAGGAATTTGCAAGCTAGGTAGACCAGAAGTATCCATGTGGACTAGCAATGTCATTCCTTCAATGAGAAATGTCAGTGGTGTGTAGACATTGTTTTTTTGTTTTGTTTCGTGTTTTGCTTTTTTCAACTTTATTTTTTAGTTAGTTTACATTCAGTATATGTGTGGACATTGTATGTCTTCAGAAGACCTGTCTTAGTGTTTCAAGGACCTTTGTGACCTTGAGCAAATGACTTGCTTCTCTGAGCCTAACTTCTTGTCTGTAAAATTGGAGCAACACCTCTTCCTTCACTGAGTTTGAGAATTTACTAGGATATAACAAGTGAAAAAAATCTTAACACAATGTCTAGCCCAGAGTAGGTATTTAATTTTGGATGTGTCTGGGTGGGGGGGTCTGTTGTTTATTTATATTTGTTAACTCTTTTATAGGAACTCTGAACATGAGCATGGGTGCCTTCATATTCCTTTCAAATTCAGGCCAGGCGTGAAGTTTACAAAGTCAGAATGTAAGTGGGATTCCCAAGCTAGATATTATATGAGTTCGAGGGAGCTGATTTTTTCTGAAAGGAACATCTCAAAGGTCTCCTGATTTCTGGGAAGGGAAATGAAACCACATGGGGATTTGTCTGGAGCTGGCACTTTGACCAGTCCCTGGGAAATATGTATGTGCTAGGGGATATAAAGATCAATGTGTGGGATTCTAGAGCCCATGTCTGAGAATGGTTTAAAATGCAAAAACTTCCCAGTAAGTGGTTAGCCCTTTTAAGCTGATGTCTCCCACGCTCAGGCCCCTCCAAAGTGAGCTGGTCTCTCGGCTTGTTCCCATGCACTTTTTTTACTCCTAGTTTGGCACTGGGCTAGTGTCTGTCTCCCTTTGCTAGATTATGAGCACTTTACATGATAGTGGAAGCATCGCTCTTAGGACTTGCTGCAGGGTTCACGCCACTCGTCAGGCACCAGCTGTAAGCAAGGCAGTTTCAAAATCATTGTCATTTACTCTTTACAACTATCTCTACCCTCAGCTTTATGATTTCTTCTTTTTATTTATTTTTTGTCAAAATAATGAATGGATTTCTTACTATCCTTCAAGGTGATCAGTGAGGGTATTTTTAGTGTCATGAGCTCACACTGATACACATTTGTTGTGTTTGAGTCTGTTCTAGCTATCTTTATGATCAGATTGTTCTGTCTTTAGCCAGTGGGAGCCTGTTCAGGTTGTCTTCTGAGTTCTTTTGACCTAACCTTACCAGTATTTGATAGTTTCTTTATTGTCTGCTATGACAAGATGTTCCAGGCTTATCTTTCCTGATCCAGATCTAGAATTAGCTAATTCCTCAGAGTTCTTTTCCTTTAGTAAAATGGTATCTAGAAACCCACACAGACATTAAGGGATACTTACTGCTACTGGGTTGGTAACATGCCTATTTTTTACATGGTTATGATTAACATAAACTGTTACTTTGTATTCTACTTTTTTCACAAACTGGCATTGTGAATATTTTATCTACTTCTACATAATACAATGTTTTCCCCAGTTTTGAAATATAAAAAATTTCGGTCATACACAAAAGTAGAGAAAGTGGCTTCATGTATGCCAATCCGCACAGTTTCAAATAGTTATCAAGGTTTTACTTCATTAGTTTTGTGTGTCCCTTTGACTGTCTCTTTGCTGGAATATTCTAAACCAAGTCATAGACCTATACATAAGTCTTATAAGTTCCATGTCAGTGAATGTGTGACACCATACGTACCCATTTCCCCAGGTTAGACATTTATGTTATTCCAATTATTCACCATTTTATACAGTACAGGCCTGCTCTGTTACACAGGTGGGACACAGCAGCCGATGAGCCACAGCATTTAGGTATCACTGACTATCCCTGAAGTTCACTTGAAAGATTTTCTTGGACAGGCAATCAGTCTATCGTTCCCTAGCCTGCTTTGGAAGAGTGTGCCAGGTGAATTTCTGCGGACTTGCAAGAGCTTTTTCTATTCATTAGGTTTTCTGGTAAGGATTATAGAAATGAGTCTGTTGCTTTGATCTTTTGACCTTTTGATATAATTTTCTAGAGGAAAAAAATGGATATACTTTTTTGGATACCAACAGAGGTTACAATGTGTTGAGTTTGATGCCCATTAGAAGTCTTTCTGAAGATACTGTCATTAGCAAATACTAAGAGTCTGCATTGTGCATTATATTGCCCTCTGAGTTTATAATCTTGTCAGGGAAGCAGCTCGGATTATAATGGCAGGCTGTACCAAGGACAAAGACCAGTGCTGCAGGAGTCCAGGAGAGATTGGGCTGGTGTGGTCAGTGAGCTCAGTGACACAAGACCTATGTTTAGACTTTACTTCCAGGTAATCCGCCATTTCACCTTTCTGCACCTGTTTCCTCATATATTATTAGGACTCAGTTGACGTGTCATATTGCAGCAGCCTGGTACCGCCCCACTGTCCCCATCAGGATGAGTCATGAAGCCCCTTCTTCAGACTCTTGTGTCATTGTGCCTCAGTACCACTGGCCGACTGTTGTCTCTGCTGTGCTTCTCCTCCCAGACTGGCTGGAGTGGACCATGTCCTTTGTCCATTCTCATGGCCCTGGTGCCTAAAGCATAGTACATTGTTGGTCGACTAGGACTTTATATGCCTTTACGTTTTGAAGAGATATTACTTTAGGGTTGTTTACATTCCTTGGGAGTAGTAAGAGCTTGAGCTGGAATTGGACTGAAAGGGTGACTTTTTCTTTTTTTAAGCAACAGGTCTTGGGAGCCTCCCCAGGATAGGCTGTTAAAAATTAAATTTTTTGGTAATACTTGAATTTCACTCTTATAATAAAGTTATTATGAACAGACTATAAGAAAAATAGCAATATTAATAAAGAGCACCTGTAACACTCTAACCATGGTATAAATATTGTTAACATTTTAGTGTATTTTCTAGTCTCTTTTCTTTATGTTTTTAGGTGCTTTGTATATTTTACAAGATCAGAGTAAGACTGTACCGCCTTCTGTATGCTTTAAGTTAATGCAGTGAAGATGTTTCCTTGTGTCACAGAGTCTCTAGGACATGACTTTTAATGACTGCTTGTGCAGGACGACCTAAGGCAGAGCTTCTCAAGCATGTGTAATGTAAGGACACTTTCAACAAACCTTTGTCCAGGTTTTTTGATGGTAAACTAAATTATCTTTATTATTATGTAACCAAAATGACCATAAACAAAAATTGTGAGGTATAAATGTCTGCTTACAACTCTTCTACAATGATAACACCAAAACAAATTTACAAATTAAATATAAAACTTCAAAACCAATATAATTCATATAAACGACAGTGGATATTTTGGTGAAACAAAATTGCTGCTTAGAATGTGAATTCGACCGTTTTTTCTAAGGAGCTTGTCTGTTCTGTGTCTCATTCTTTTCTGCGTTTAAACTACGGTGAAACTTGGGTTTATATAGCAAGCCATTTGGCTGTTAATTGTTATGACTACATTATTTATATATGCAGTCACCTCTGTCTTTTCTCATTAGTCATTAGTGTATGGTATTAAAGAACTTAATACTTCTTTTTAGAAGTTTATTTTGTTTTTTAAATATATTTTATTGATTATGCTATTACAATTGTCCCATTTTCCCCCCTTTATTCCCCTCTGCCCTGCACACCCCCTCGCACCCACATTCCCCCCACCTTATGTCCATGGGTCATATATATAAGTTCTTTGGCTTCTACATTTCCTATACTATTCTTAACCTCCCCCTGTCTATCTTCTACCTATCATTTATGCTTCTTATTCCCTGTACCTTTTCCTCCTCTCTCCCCACCCATTCCCCTGATAACTCTCCGTGTGGTCTCCATTTCTGTGATTCTGTTTCTGTTCTAGTTGTTTGCTTTGTTTTTGTTTTAGGTTTGGTTGTTAATAACTGTGAGTTTGTTGTCATTTTACTGTTCCTATTTTCTATCTTTTTCTTAGATAAGTCCCTTTAACATTTCATATAGTAAGGGCTTGGTGATGATGAACTCCTTTAACTTGACATTATCTGGGAAGCACTTTATCTGTCCTTCCATTCTAAATGACAGCTTGGCTGGATAGAGTAATCTTGGATGTAGGTCCTTGCCTTTCATGACTTGGAATACTTCTTGCCAGCCCCTTCTTGCCTGTAAGGTTTCTTTTGAGAAATCAGCTAACAGTCTTATGGGAACTCCTTTGTAGGTACTGTCTCCTTTCCTCTTGCTGCTTTTAAGATTCTCTCTTTATCTTTCATCTTGGGTAATGTAATTATGATGTGCCTTGGTGTGTTCCTCCTTGGGTCCAACTTCTTTGAGACTCTCTGAGCTTCCTGGACTCCTTGGAAGTCTATTTCCTTTGCCAGATTGGGGAAATTCTCCTTCATTATGTTTTCAAATAAGTTTTCAATTTCTTGCTCTTCCCTTCTCCTTCTGGCACCCCTATGATTCAGATGTTGGAACGTTTAAAGACGTCCTGGAGGTTCCTAAGCCTCTCCTCACTTTTTTGAATTCTTGTTTCTTCATTCTGTTCTGGTTAAAGTTTCTTCCTTCTGGTCCACATCGTTGCTTTGAGTCCAGGTTTCCTTCCCATCACTGTTGGCTCCCTTTACATTTTCCTTCATTTCCCTTATTGTCGCCTTCATTTGTTCATCTAATTTGTGACCAAATTCAACCAATTCTGTGAGCATCCTGATTACCAGTGTTTTGAACTGTGCATCTGATAGGTTGGCTATCTCTTTGTCACTTAGTTGTATTTTTTTTGGAGCTTTGATCTGTTCTTTCATTTGGGCCATTTTTTTTTTTTTTTTTTGTCTTGGAGTGCCTGTTACGTAGGTAGCAGCAGAGCCTTAGGTATTCACCAGGGCAGGGCAACCACGTCGTTGCATTGTGACGCTGTATGTGGGAGAGGGGTCCAAGAGGAAACAGTGTCGCTTGCTCTGCTCTCTGCCAGTTTTCAGTCACTTCCCCCACTACCCACAGTAAATTGGGCCCTTCTGGTGCTGATTCCTGGGTGGGTGGGCTTGTATACGTTCTGGACCATGTGGATCTCTCCAACGAGCTCTCCTGTAAGGCTGGGAGTTTCTCCCTCTGCCGCCGCCTCAACCCCCACAGGAGTTTTCAATCAGATGCTTTGAGGCTTTATTTCCCCACGCTGGGACCCTGGGTTGCGTGATCTGTCTCACTTCCCAGTTGTTCCTCCCAGTTTATCCACATGTGGGTGTGGGACTGCCTGGTCTGCCAGCCATGCCTTGCCGTGAGTCCTCTACGCCCGGCTGCCTGTTTCCACCTCTCCTACGGGTCTGGATGAATGTTTTTTCTTTAACTCCTTGGTTGTCAGACTTTCATACAGTTCGATTTTCTGTCAGTTCTGGTTGTTTTTTGTTTTAAAATTTGTTGTTGTCCTTTTGGTTGCGCAAGGAGGCATAGTGTGTCTACCTATGCTTCCATCTTGGCCGGAAGTCCTAAAGAACTTAATACTTGATATCAATAGGATTATAAGTGCAAATGCTGACAATGAAGGAGTACTTGTCACCTGTAAGATGATTATTCGGATAATCGAGACTAGGCTTGTGTATTTTAAGATCACCCTGACCCTGGAGATGAAATTCAATGTTGAAAAAGTTTTTTTGAAAGTGGGTTAGATCCCCAAGGTTGTGTCTTTGGGGCGTGTATTGAGAAATTCTGGTTTAACTGTAAAAGGCATGGACTCTGAGATTAGCCCTGGGCTGGAATCCACACAAAGCCTCCCATATGGTTTGTGGAATTAGCAAATTTCTTAATCTTCCAGAGCTTTAATTTCAATCTGTGAAGTGGAGATAATGATAACTTTAACCAGTTAATTGAACAAACTTAACCCAGAGGGGTGCAAACACGAATGCTCTTGTTTTCCTGCAGTCAGAGCTCCCAAATGTGCTTTGTCAAAGCCTCCTTCCTCTGCTAGAGGATAAATTCCTTGATGATACTTTTGAACAGAGTCCCAAATCTTTTAGTCCGGGTTATAGAAAGTCCACCATTTAAAAACTTCAGTATATCTAATCAAAAGCTTTTCCTGGTCCTGTTACTGATCAGAGTTGTGGCCCTGGGCATGTGAAGTGGAAGTAGGTAAATTTGACTTACTTAGAGAACGTGGAGGTGGGAGGTCTCTCTGGACGACTTCTTCCCTGCTCCCTTCTAGGCTCCTGTTGTTCTGGTGTATAGAGGGAGAGGAACAGGAATAAGTGCCTCTTAACTGGCTGCTGCTGGGTCTTCCCTGATGATATCTACTGATTGTTTGACCAGCCCTGCTGGTGTATGCATACCCCACACCTGTGAGTTCTTTGGAGGGTAGGCTTTCCCGATTTTTGTCTCCAGACCTGGAGAGGAAACTGGTGTATAAAGTGCTTTCAGTTTCTTTCAGGCCAGCTGCTCCCTCTCTCTGTACTTCATAGCTGGGGTCCACTTGCTCAATGGACAGTCCTTGTGAGTGGGACCTGGCAAGAAGGCTTAAGGCCAACAGTTCCATTGAACTTTGTGACACAAGGGACTCGCATCCATGCGGAGCAGTAGGGTAACAGCATTGCTGCCCCTTCTTACTCTGTTTCCTCTCCCCTTGTCAGAATGGTAGAGAGCAGATCTGTAAGTCAACTGCCTAAGCAAATTTTCACCAGGCATTATAATATTTAAAAAATTCTTGCCCTTATCCTTTTTTTGTGGTACCCCTAATCTCTGTAACCAATTCTCTTAGAGGAGCCCACTGTAGGGGTAGGGAGAGTACCATCCCAAGATGCAGCCCTAGCCACTATGTCAGAGGACAAGGTCCCTCTCCCCTTCTCTGCTCTTCTTTCATGGACCTTGAAGGGAGAGGGGCAGTACAGAGGCACTGGTGATAGTTGGGTTAGAAGGCTTCATAGTATAGCTTCTTACTATATCTGTGAATTAGCCAAGCCCAAGCTATTGACTGCTCTCTACCTTATGGGGAACTTACCTTCCCTCAATTCTGGTACAAGCAGAAAAGTCTCACTCAACCTTAGAAGTACTTTATACATTGCTGTAGTATTAAATATGATAATGTCAGGCACATTGTAAGCACTCTTTAAATGGTAACTGTTACAATTATGGCAGTGCCAAATTTATTGGACTCTTATGTTGTCAGACATTTATGAGGATTACTATTTTCCACTATTTTAAGTAATGCTGTGATCTTTATAGCAAAGACTTTTATCCTTCAGACAAATTCCTATGAATGGAATTTCTAATTCTCAAGTGGTGCAGTTATTTGCAAGGCTTTGGATATATCATACCACATTGCCTCTCAGAAAGGCTAGTTTTAGTTTTCCTGATTCTTCTTTGGTATAAGATATTATAATTTTTGAAAATATCTGACAATTTTACAGGTACAAAAGTAGTTCCTTATTTTTATTTGAATTTTTATGATCACTACTGATTTGACTACATTTTCATGTATTATTGACTCATGGTTTTAAATGACTTGCTTGTTCAAATAATAGGTGCTTTATAAAAAAAAATCCTCACCTGAGGATATGTTTATTGATTTTAGAAAGAGAGAAATGGAGGGAGGGAGAGAGGCAGAGGAACATTGATGTGAGAGAGAAACATCGATCAGTTGCCTCCCATATGCACCCTGACACTAGATTGAACCACAACCAAGGTATGTGCCCTGACTGGTAACTGAACCTACAACCTTTTGGTATACGGGACAGTGCTCCAACCAACTGAGGTACGTGGCCAGGGCCAAAGGATAGGTGCTTTTTGATATAAATAATTGATGTAATTGGAAAGATTGAGTGGCTTGGGGCAATGTAAAAAGAGCACTTGGAATAACTTGAGTGGGGAATCTCCAGCAGCAGGGAGAAAAAAGATTGTCCAGATGTGACCAAATGTTCCTCTTATTTAGCAATTCTCTTCTGAGACCTTTTAGCTCTGATTCCATAGATTTCCCCCAGGCAGCCTTTTGATTTTAATTCAGTTTCAAGGCCTACCTCAAATGTCAGCTACTTGGTGCCACTTCCTGATTTCCTCCTGAAGAGATTTGTCTTCCCACATCTTCCTACCATACCTCTTTACAGCTCTCATGACATTGCAATGTGACCGTGTTTTTAGATCTCTCCCTTTCCTTATGTGGGCTCCTCAGAGGCAGCAATTTTTCTTTTTGACCTGGTGTTTGGCACAGAAATACTCAAGCAGAAGATAAGGCAATGAGTAGAAATCATCCTTACTCTTCAGTAGCTCACAGTTTATCAAGGAAAATAGACATCTAAACTTACTAATTAAATGTAATGCAGAGTGCTCTGCTAGACTGGAGGTTGTGGGAAGTGTTGCAGGAGTGTGGAATGAAGTGATTAATTCTACTTGGAGTGGGGCAGTAGCAGAGAAAGCTACGGAGACAATGACAGTGGGGGTAGCCCTTGAAGAATAAGTAGGAGTTCATTAAGCAGATGGGAAAAGAATATTTCAAGTAATGAGGGCAACTAAAGGCCTAAAGATATGAGCACATGAATATTGAGGGAAAGTGTATATGTGGGGAAGGACGGAGAATGAAATTCAAGAGGCCCCTCTGTTCTCCCTAGAACCCACCTTTATTACCTTAATTCACCACAATCTCTTTGCTTTGTCTGGAGTATCATCTCTCTCCCCTCACCCCTCAGACCCTGTCAGTCATTCTGGAAAGTTACTGAATAACTACCATGTACCATGCACCAAAGGAAAGAGGCAAAATGGGTTCATGGATAGCTCTGAATGGCATCAGGAGAATGTTGGTCCCATTTTGAAAATCTAGACAAGAATGTGGTATGTTGCCCAAATTCTTTTTTTAAACAATTTTTAAAAGATTTTAATATTTTAGAGAGAGGGGGAGGGAAGTAGAAAGAGAAGGAGAGAAACATCAATGTGAGAGAGAAATATCAGTTGGTTGACTCTCCTACATGCCCAACCAGGGACTGATTTCACAACCCTAACCAGGAATTGAACTGGCAGCCCTTTGCTTTGTGGGATGACGCCCATCCAACTGAGCCACACTAGTCAGGGCTACCCAACTTCTTTTTGAACTGCCCAGATTCTTCCAAATGACTGAGACATTTTCTACCATAGCAGCTATAGATAAAATAGATATTCTTAACAATCAAAAGACTGTTATAATTTGTTTAGCCCCCTGTGATAACAGTTTCCCTCAAACCAGGCTTAAACAATAAAAGAAAATATAGCTTCATATTTTTTTCTATAACTGATCTTCTTTTCTGACAGTTCCCCTCTGCTCTTCCAGTTACTTTTGGTTCCTCATGAATTTTTGGATACAATAAAGCATGCTCAAAACTTAGTGGCATAAGACAACCATTTTGTTTTGCTAACGGATGCTGTGGATGAGGACTTCAGACAGGGCAGGGCAGGTACTTCTTTCTGTTCCCCAGTGTCCGGGGCCTTAGCTGGGAAGACCTAAATGGCAAGGATGCCTCCACTTCTAGGAACTGGAATCATCTAGAAGTGTCTTCACTCACATCACTGTCATCAGGGCTGAGATGACTCAAAGGTTCCACTCAGCAGGGTGTTGACTAGGGCACCTAGTCAACAAGTGGCCTTGGCATGCAGCCTGGGCGTCCTCCCAACGTGGTAGCCTCTAAATAATCAGACTTCTTACATGGGGGGTTCAGGGGCTCCAAGGGCAAATGTCTTCGTGGCCAAGATGGAAACTTCATGGACCTCTTCAATGGTCTTGCCTTCAAAGTCACACTGTGTTACGTTTGCCATATTCTAGTGGTCAAAGGCTCACAGGCCCACTCAGAATCAAGGAAAGGGCACATGGACTCTCAATCTTTTAGCAGGTAGATCATCGAAGACTCTTTGACCATTTTTAAAAACTGCCATAGTAATATTTTAATTTTTCAGTATAAACAGTCTCATTTAAATGTGTTCAAAGTTCAACTTCCTAAGCAGAGATCTTTGAGTAAATACTTCATCTTTCAGAGTTACTCCCACTTCCCTTTTTCCACCCCCAAATCTGTTTGGCCAGGGCAGGGATTTTGTCTGTGTTTATCTCCAGATACTCCTCAACCTAGAACAGTGTCTGGTAAGTAGTTGATGATTAATGTCTATTACTGACTGCTTAATGGGAATTCTTACTGTCTGTGAGAGTGAGTTAGAGAGAAGGGGATATCTTCGTGGTATCCTCTTGCTTCACTGTCTAGTTGGCAATGCATCCTAAAGTTGTCTGTTGAGTTGCAGATAATTCTGTCTGTCCTTTGGGAGTGATGTGTGGAACCCAGTATGGAGGTTATGGTGCTAGACATTTGTCTCAAAGTCCCTGTTCACTGAGAATCTTTGCTCCAACCACAGACACCTGCCAGTCTACCACTTTCTTAGCAACTTCTAGATACCCTGCTTATCACGCTCAGGCTTTAGGGAGTGAGTAGTGCTACCCCAGGCTCATCTTTCTGGCCACCTCATGCTACTGCATCCAAGCACCTGCTCCCATACCATATACTGGCACAGAGGTAAAGAATGAACTGTAGTAGCCTGAAGCCTACCCTCATGTTATGTCTGGGAAAAATGGAATCTCACTATTTCTGAACCTGCACTGTTCACTGAGTTAAACCAGCTTGATGACAAGGAGTGTGCATGTGGGGTGGGGGGCTGTGAATGAAGACTGTATCTTTGTTCACCTGTTCTACCGCTTTGTTCCCCATAGGACCGGAAGGGGCAGGCTTCTCTTTTACTGCCTCTTGCACAGCTAGGCTTCTTCTATATCACATCCCCCTTTCAAGCTTAGCTGCAAATAAGGAGGCACTTTATATATGGAGTATGTGAAGAGAAACTGCTCTGTCACCAAGGGGATACAAATGAGGAAGCATTTCAAAAATACTAGAACAATTATTCTTCATTATATTGAGGCTGAAGTAAAATTGCCTAATTATATGTATTGTAGTGTTCTTAGAGCAAGTCTTTTTTTTTTTTTTTTTTGAGACTAAGGCTTCTATTTAAGTTGAACTTGACCAAGTTAGAAATCACTAACAGCTTGCTGTTGAAGTAATGGCCTTGTGAAACCAAATTTCATTTATTTCAAACTCTGGTAGTCTTAGTACCTACCCAAGGGGGCAGATGCAAAGTGCCTCCTTATTTGCATGAACATCAACATCAGTTTTCTAGTGACAGACTGTGGTCAGTGAGATTTGAGCAGTGAGCATCATACTTTTTGTCACTGCGCTTGGTGTGTGTGGTGTCGAAGTAAAGTGTGCCTCTGATGCTGCCTGGTACCGAACCAATGAGTTTGTGTGGTGGTGGATACAAAAGGATGTGTATTATCCTGAAGAGAACAAAAGAGTATCATTTTATCCTGGTACAGAGTTACTGTGTAACAAGTGCCTAAATTGCTTGCTGTGTGCAAGAACCACTGCTAGGCACTGTGAGAGATGAGTATTGCAACAAGGAGTCATCCTAAACTGCTGATGTTGGTAACCTGTGGGGATTTGAGTGACAGGTATGGTCAAAGGGGCTTCAACTTTATGATGTCTCCGTTCCTTTTTAACATAACAGCTTTATTGAGATAAAATTCACATACCATGAAATTCCCCATTTTAAAGTGTACAATACAGTGTTTTCAGTATATGCACAAAGTTGTATGACCATCACCACTGTCTAATTCCACAACATTTTCACCCCAAAAAGAACACCCACATCCATTAGGCAGTCACTCTCCATTCCCTCCTCCCCAAAGCATGTGGCAACCACTCTTCTGCTCTCTGTCTCTACTGATTTGCCTGTTATGGATATTTCATATAAATGGAATCATATACTATGTGGCCTTTTATGCCTGGCTTCTTTCACTTAGTGTAATATTTCCCAGGTTCATCTGTGTTGAGCACAACTGTACTTCATTACTTTTTATGTCTTAATACTATTGCATGGTGTGAGTGTATCACATTCTGTTTAGCAAGTTTAACATGATTGTTGAATGAATGCTTGGATGAGTTGCATGGAAACCAGTTTCTCATCCCACTCTTCCTAAAGGACCCAGTGAAATTGCTAGGTACATGGTAACTCAGTTTAACTTTCTAAGAAGCTGCGAAACTGTCTCAATTTTTTAAATAATAAGAATATATGCTATTTTTGTACTTATGAAACCATTTTTTTTCTTTTATTACACCTCCCCATTTTTAAATTACTCTTAAGATAGAACAGAAAGTATTACAGGGGGATGCTAAGTAGAGTGATATAACCAGTTCTGATTGTGTTCTTGGAATTTGCCAAGTTCTCTTCCCTTTTATTTTGGTAAAGTCAAAGAATCTCAACAGTAGAAAAGTTATTTCCCTTCTCTCAGTCTCTAAAAGATGGAGAAGATCATGGGCTGTTCTTTGTATCAATCTCAGATGTCCCCCCACAGTAAAATGTGATATTCCTTGTTCTGATCTCTGAGCATGTTGATTGACATTCTGTCCTGACACTTAACACATTCTGACAAGGAGCTAGTAGTGTGCATACCTCTCCCCTGCTAGATTATGAGGACCTTGAGAGCAAAGACTAAGTCTTGTGCTCATATTGTACCACCTGTGGAGCATATGTTTAATATATACCCATTAACTATTGATTTGAATTACATTTACATCCTTAGACTCTACCCAAAGAAGTATGATTTAAGGTAGGAATTTTTAACCATGTGCTGCAAAAATTTTTAAAACATGCAATACTTGACTATTTAGTCAGGGGCACTGACCTCTTTTCACTGATACTGTCAAATTAAAAAATTACAACAGCCAACAGAACAATAGCTGTCTGATGTGAATGAATCCAAAGTATACCTATTTTTTATCAGATTGGCCAAAAATATTTTTGGGGGTGTGCTGTAGAATTTTAGTAATTAGTTTATATGTGTTGCGAGATGAAAAAGGTTGAAAATCACTGGTTTAAGGCAAGGTAAAAGTTAACTTTTTTCTTTTCTTTTTTCTTTTAACATAACAAAAGTAAGCAGAACTAGTCGTAGGAGTAGGGTCATTGTGTTATGTATTATGAAGCCGTGATTCAAGGATATTCTAAGGATATCCATAGCTCTGAGGGCAGAGGTTGGTAGACAGCATTTGAGTGAAGATAAGAAAAAATATTTTCTGAGAATATATTGTGAGCCATGCACACACACACATCTACCTATCTGTCTGTCTGTCTGTCTCTGTGGTATACGGCATGCCTCATTTTATTGTGCTTCACTTCATTGCTTTTCACAGATACATTTTTCACAAATTCAAGGTTTTTGATAACCTTACGTTGAGCAAGCCTCTTGACAGATGATGGTTAGCAGTTTTTAGCAATAAAATATTTTTAATTAAGGTATGCACATTGTTTTTTAGACATAACGCTATTGTACACTTACTAGAATACAGTATAGTGTAAGCGTAATTCCTATATGCACTGGGAAACAAAAAAATTCATGTGATTTTTATTGTGATATTTGCTGTATTGCAGTAGTCTGGAGCTGAACGTGCAATATCTCTGAGGTATGCCTGTATAATGAAAACACATGTATCTGTGGACTTACCTATTGATAGATAAATTGATTTGTCTGTTCTTATATATGGGATACTATTCTGAACACTTCTTGTGTATTATCTCATTTAATCTCCACAGCAGCCCTAAAAGATAGGCACTTTTACTTTCTCTATTTTATCAATAAGGAACTGAGGATCAGGGAGTTTAAGAAATTTGCTAAGAGTTCTCCATTAGAAAAGAAAAGAAATAGATTTTGAACCCAAGCAATCTTCCCCCAGTTCCTGGCTGGTCTCTCTCTATGTAGAATTAGCATATATTTTGGTCATACACATCTGAGTTTGAATCCTGGCTCTGCTATTTAATAAGAATATGACCTTGGAAAAGTTATCTGAGCTTGCCGAGCCTCTTTTCTCTATGGGGCAGTTGGCAGATTGTGAATAAAGTTCCTCATTCCATTTTAAGTCCCTATGCCACTTCTTTGTGGCTATGTCTCTGCTAACATTACACAACCTGACAGTGACAGGATATGACAGTGATGGCACATTTCAACTGAAATTTTTTGGAGTTTGGTGGTATCACAAGTAAGCTATTCAGCACCTCCTTTTCTGGCTATGTTGACAACCTCACTTCTCAATTTACTGAGAGACTATTGTAACTATGGACTTCATTCTGACCTAGTGGGAAGTATCTTAGTAATATGAACTTGACGAGAGCTCGGAAATGTGGTAGTCAATTCAATTTGCTATCAGTAAAGAGAAGATTGCACCCCAGACTTTGGAAGTGCATATTCTAGAAAATATGTGTCTTAAAATCTTGACCAGTGCTAGTACATCTAGAGAAGACAACTAGGGGACCGTGTAGGAACCATGTCAAAAAGGAACGGTAGGAGCCTTAGAGCCCTTCTGGTGTGAGGAAAGTAGATTTATTTTCTTCTAGCTGTGATATTTCTTATGTTTCAGTGTTTGACTGAATGAATTCTGTATCTTATTCCCACTTCCCATGAAAATGATGGTATTCTCTACATGACCTATTGCCTTTTCTAGAAGGCAATTTCTAAAGTCAGACCAAAGTTATATTAAATACATATTTTTTAGAAACATTAGTCTAGGGTAGGGGTGTCCAACCTTTTGGTGTCTCTGGGCCACACTGGAAGAAGAGGAATTGAGTTGTCTTGAGCCACACATTAAATACACAAACACTAACAAAAAATGATGAGCAAAAAAAAAAGGTTTTAAGTAAGTTTATGATTTTGTGTTGGGCTGCATTCATAGCCATCCTGGGCTGCCTGTGACCCATGGGCCTCGGGTTGGACACGGAGAATCTGAGAGGCATGAAACTTGTACTGAGAGTAGAAGAATCATGGCTCATAGCTACTAGTTTTGATCTCAAAACATTGATCCTGTTGTAATTCCTTGTCATTAGTAAACACAAATGTTTTCTGCTCCCAAATCTTCAGGGACTTTATTAATATTGGAAGACCTGTATTTTCCAGAGCTTTGAGCTTTACTATGGCTAAGTCTAAAGGTGCCCAGGGTTACAGTTGACTGTGAAAAGGTAGGAGTGAGTTGTTTTCTGTGCATTGGTGACTTAGCTTTGGGTAGAGAGCTGTGCAATACACAGAGATTTGCGTGATTGCTGTTCTTGGAAGATCTGGTCACGTAGGTATAAAAATCTAAGTATCCCTGTTATTAATTGTGTTAGGGAAAAAAGCATAACTCAAGTCTTTCCATTTGTGGATTCAGGAAAGCTTTGATTTGGAATACGCTGGTCCCAGCAGAAGGGACTAGGAAATGTAAGCTTTCACTAAGTGCCTAGAGGATGCCTCTCACTGGGGATGTAAATGATACAGTCCTTGGCCCTAAGGAAATCCATCAATCAATCAATAGCCGAGATCCACTGAAAAAAGTGCTGCAATGCAGACATAAGCAAAGTGGCCATGAGAGCACAGAGAAGGCATAACTAATTGACTGGGGATGATCAGAGAAGAACTGTTGTATTAACAAATGATATAATGGAGGGCCAATATAAGGCATTTAGCTCAATCTCTTACATATCATAAATAATCAAAGAAACTACTTGATAGGGCCAGTAGGCCTCTCAGATCCAATCTCATACTACACTGCCCCATTGTTCATTGCTGTTCAGCAAAATAGCCTCTTTTTTCTTTGAAAGAACCAAGTTCTTACCGATTTCAGGACCTTTGCACATACCATCCCCCCCTTAGAGATCCTCCCCTCTGCCTGCCCCTCCCCCTTCCACATGTCTGTTCCTTCTCATCCTTCTGGTGTCAGGCCAGTATCTTCAAGGAGCATAGCAAGGTAGTCAAGGGCATGAATTCTGCATTCAAATTCACTTACTGGCTCTGTGACCTTGGTCAGGTTACTGCTCTGTACCCCAGTTTCTTCAACTGTAAAGTGGGGTAACAATATCTATTTTATTAGGTTGTTGTGAAGATTAAATGAAAACTATTTAGACAGCACTAAGAATAGTGCTTGGCATGTAGTGGAGCTCTGTTGAAGTGATTGCTATTATTATAAAATGTTATTACCTCAGAGAGGCCTTCCCTGACCAGGTTATCAACAGTTTTCCCCAGACCACTGTAGTTATTTGTTGTGATTACTGACATACTTGGGTATGTTTGTGCCATCTTATTTCATGCTGTCTATCCTGCTTTCTCTTCCCTTCCCTTCCACTGGATTTATCTGGTTTCTTTCAAGTCTCTTTTTCCAACTCCCATGATTTGGAATTTATGCATCTTATTTCTATTATTTTAATGATTTTTCCTTGAATTTTTAAATACAAATTCCTTACTTGAAGTCTAAAGTAAAGCATCTCTCCCCTCCTTTGAATTCAAGATCCTTAGGACTTTCTGCTTTAATTTTGCTTGCTCCCTTTATTTTCATCTTTACTATTGCCTAGTCTTTTGATTCTAGCTTATTTTTCTACTCTCCAGATTAGTTGTCATTAGTGTTTTACACAGTCAGTGCCTTAGATACCCACACTCACCAATTTATTTTGCTGTATTCAGTATACATGTTGGTTGGAAGGATAAATGACCGTAGTAGTGGAAGGTAAGAGCACAAAGCAGGAATGATGTATATCTTAGAAAAACATCTATAATAAATGCCACTAGTGAAGACTGAAGCATCATAAAACATATCCGGTTGTTACTTGAGAGTTAAGTGCCATCTTGCATCTGATCATTCAGTAAACAGGTATGCCCACTGTACTGAGAGCCTCTGCAGAGTGTACCAGTGATGCAGCAGGGCAAAAGAAGGTCCCTGCCTTTGAAGAGGCCTATGCTTGACATCAATAATCAAAGTCAGTACTTATTTGTTAAAACAAATCTACTAAGCACCGACTGTATAGGAAGCCCATATCTTAGACACTGAATGTGAAGTAAATATGACAGACAAGGGGCCTGACAGTGGTGCGGTCACTGTCAACGTTGGGGTCGGAGGAGGTGCCGTGAAGGCAAGGACAGTAAACAAGATTCATTCAGAAACTACTTACTGATCTCCTGCCAAGCATGAGTTACTGCTCTGGATCTAGGGCTACACCAGAGAATGAAAATAAAAAATCCCTTCCTTCATGGAGTTTATAGTCCAATGGGGAAGACTGAGAACAATAAAATGGCAGTACATACATAGCTCTCAACAGTTGAAGCTAAAAACCAAACTAAGCAAACAAGCAGAACAGAAACAGTATCATAGATATGGAGAACGGATTGATGGCAGCCAGATGGAAGGAGGGGGGGTTGGGGGAATAGGTGAAAAGGTGAGGGGATTAACAAACACAAATTAGTAGTTACAGAATAGCCCATGGGGATGTAAAATGCATCATAGGAAATGGAGAAGCCAAAGAACTTATACCCATGACCCATGGACATGAAAAAAGGCATGGAGATTGCCTGAGGGGGTGGAGAGGAACAAAGGGGCAGAAATCAGGACAACTGTAATAGCATAATCAATAAAATAAAATTTTAAAAAAAGAAAGCAAAAGATGCTGTGAAGAAAAATAAAGCACAGAACAAGAGCAGGAAGTGTGTGTATGTGGAATACGGTTTTAAGTAAGATAGAGAAGGCCTCTGACTGAGAAATTGACATCTAAGCAAAAACTGAAAGGAGGTTAGGGAAGAAATCATGCAATTGTCTGGAACAGGAATTTCGGGAAGAAGGAATTGCATGGGCAAAGACTGAGTCACAAAAGCACTGGGAGAGGCCCAGGAAGAGGGAGTATGGTAGGAGACGAAGTCAAAGAGGTAATGGGGGGATGGAAAACTTGGGCCATTGTGAGAAATTTCGCATTAGCTGAGTGAGGTAAGAGCGAAATAAGCATTATGAAGGAATTAAGCATTAGGCAATTGAATAAAATATGATTTGAATGCCTCAAACATTTTTTCTTAATACTGTTTTTAATGTATATCTGGAATGAAGATGATTTATCTTGTATAATTTTGGAGATTTTTATCCTTAAATTTTGAGGAAGGAGAAGTTCTATTCTGGTAATGGTGAAGGAGCTTGTATTAGACTAAATCTCTAGGAAAAAAAGGTAAATTCTAAACAAAATATATAAAAAATTGTTTGAAAACACTAAAGGGACTAGAGTATGCAAAAACTAGAGAGGATTTGACTCTTAAAAAGGGGAAAGACACTGGGTGAGAGCCACAGTTATGTGACTCTTCTTCCGAGGATATTACTGCCTAGGATGCACAAGGCAGAGTGGCTGGAAGTCAAATAGAAAGCTGTACTCTTGTCCTGAAGAGTTTGGGGTTGACAAAACTAGAAATTGGGGGGAAATTCTAGAAATTGAGGGGAAATTCTGGAAGAGGAGAGCAGCAGAGCATGTATAAACACCCCTCAGATACTGGGGTGATCTCTGAATTGTACCTGGATGAGTGAGGCTTTCAGGCCCCAAGGAGGAGACTATATCTGGAAGGCTGAAACTGCTGATGTGAGGTTTCAGCTGCTGCCTAAGTACAAGGGAAGATGGACTTTATAGTTACAGACCTGCCCGTTTGGAAGAGCTTGGTAAACCCCTCAAGCTTTTTACTGAAACCCTAGAAGGGCTACAACTTAGAATAAAAGATTATACCCCCTGACAAAAGGAATCACCCTGGGACTAAGAGCAAAATATATCAAAATATACCTGTTCCAACAAAGCATAAAATAAAGCCTCTACAAATTCAAGGTTATATGTGTGTACTTTAACTGCCTGCTAGGTCACAATTCACTCTTGAGAGAAATTTAACAGAATCCAGAATCTCTACAATGTGTCATCCACAAT